>VMDR010030970.1:0-12193 GCA_007922815.1 Macrotus californicus
TGATTTCTCAATACTTCACTGCATACACAATTTTTTGACCCGGAGGATGCTTTTGTGCAATAGGACACGACCCACTTATTTTGCAGGCAAGGAAACCAAATCTTGAGAAGCTAAAATAAAGGTCTTCTAGCTAGTGTCCTGGTAAAGAGACCTCGGAGGTCCTGATCCCCACCCCACACCTGTATGTATGTACGGCCATGGCCTGCTTTGCTCAGTATCCCATCTACTGGGAAAACGTTATGGAGTCTCTTTGCTCTGACAGATTAAGGGACAAAGTCTTCTTGGGAAGCAGAGAAGAGGAGAGAAAGGATTCCTGGAATGTTTGGGAAATTGAAGCTCTGAAACCTGATGACCAGATTGCAGTGGGGAGTAAGTGAGGGGCGAGAGTATGGAGTGTCTTCCTTGTGGGCGGTTGCCCCTCCTGCACAGTGAGCAGTTCCTAAAACTGCTGAAATGAAGACAATATGACACATGTGGTCATAAGTGAGACTCAAATAGAAACAGCCACTGCTCAGAGACTTCCTTACCTCTTCCTTTTCAACATAAAAATTTCCCAATTACTGCTAGATATAATTCTCTCGTTTCTAATGCTTTGGCACAGTTCACCTTTCGAAAGTAACCTTTGCTGAAACTTCACACTGAGCTAATTACCTTCACTTACGATGATTACTTTAGACAAGATTTTCTTCTCTTCCTTTCTATACCTTTTTATCATATTTCGAGTGGAAAAAAATCACAAAGCAGTTTTTGAACAGTGACGATAAGGCTTTCTATTGAAAGTCGATTTGTTGAGATTTAAGTCCTAAGAGCATATAAGACTTAAAGGATTGAATCTGATTATGAAAATGCAGAGCCCACAGAGTACCCTGCTTTCTTTTCCATTGAATCCAGCGTGGAGTGTTTCAAATAAATCTGGAGGCTCACACCATCATTGAACTGGCAGAAGAGCAGCTGCAGTACCTTTCAGACTTAGACATTTAAAAATTTAGTAAGATTCCTATAGGACTGAGGTGGATGTTGGAAGTTGTAAACCTTTCCAAATTAACTGCTGAAACCACTAACAGACCACAGTGGCATAATGGACTGCTGGCAGTGAGCCCACATGCTGTCTAACCCAGTGTTTTCTCCTGCCAACTGCTCGACTTTACATTACCAGGGAGTCCGCCCACCCAAGCAACTGTGATTCTCTTCCTGGACCTTAGCAGGTCCCCATCATCTGCTGAGACAAACCTGTGATTGATCGTTGTCTGCTGCGGAGATCTCTTATGCTAGGCCTGCCAATGATTTCCTCAAGTCTGACATTTATTATCTGCACTTGACTCTCATGAACTTGTGGTTTCCAAGCCCCAACTGCTGCTGCCTGATCATGCCTCTTCAAAGGCCTTGCTCACAGCCTCAGCTGTGCCTGCCTGATATGGTTGATTGGAGATGATACAGTTTGGCTTCCTTGTTGGATGTAGCCTCAAGCTCATTTTAGTGATTCTTAAAACCATTCACAAGCAATACAACTCCCTTTCACTGTGGAAGGTGCCTCTACATAGCACCAAACAATTCCTGGGTTTTGTGCCTTACAACTACCCATGAGAGAAAAACTGATTTCAACCATGTATTATTGTCTCATTCCAGTACAGACAATCCCAGAGAAGGAGTGGGATTGGCTCAGCTGCAATTGAGGACCCACCTCTAGATCAATCCACTTGGCCAAGGCCAGGAATTCAGCAATTGGCCCAGCTTGGGTCAAATGCCTCTTTCCAGACTTGCAATATGCAACCAAAGGGGAAAGACATGGGAGAAAGAGAGGTTGTCTATTCAGGGGCACAGGCAAGGGGTTTGGCAAACATGGCACACACTGTAACTTTGTAGAGTTGGCATTATTAGGATTCCAGGTCCAAGTTCGAGTTTATAGATATGAGCCAGAATTTTCAAGAATGAAGGACAAATAGAGACAAATGACCCCAAGTCTCAGATCTGTCTGTTCTTCTCCTAAATATATAAATGGTACTACAAAATCAAAACAAGGTAACTTCAGGCCAGTTTGCAGGCATGGAACTCTGAGGATTTCCAGTGGCCATCTGTTCCAGCGGAGCTCATTTTAAGAAAAATCAGTTAATCTCCAGGTTGGAGAGAATCATAAATTATGTAACACTACACATTTCTTAGTGTCTTCTCTTGCCTAGATATTATGTTAGAAATTCAAGAAGGACAAAGACTGGGGAAGACACACATGCACATGCATGTAACTATAATGCATGGCATTAAGTTGAAGGGGAAAACACAGACTAGGTTCTATAGGAACAGAAGACAGTGCCTAATCCGCACATGTTAGCACATGTGCAGGCATGTGTGAGTGTATGTGTGAGCTTGGCCGTTTGTGAGGAGAAAGAAGACATGTGTGAGAGTACATGGAGCAAAAGAAGGTGTGGGTGTATATGTGTGTTTGGGGGGTGCTGGAAGATGGCTTCCTGAGGTGATAACCCTTTCTGAATCTTAAAGGAAGGCTAGAAATGAATCAAAGATATTTGAGGGGATTAGAGCAGAACCACATTTCAGGTCAAAAGAACAACCTATAATGCCATAGGAGCGTAACACATGGATCACAATGTGTTTAAGGGTCTGTGGAAAGCGGAGAGTTGCTGAAATAGAGAAGGAGATGAGGCTGGAGGACAAGAAGGGGTTTGGGGGGCTGTTCAGGGAGGTCTTCAGTGGAAAGAATTTGGCCTTTTTATTGGAGGATACAGAACACAAGCAACAATCTGTAAGTACAGATCAGTCTAAGAGTAATGTGGGGAGTGGATTTGAGGGGGACCAGACTGTCCCCAGGCAGCCCTATTAAGAAACCACTGTAATTATCTGGGCAAAACATGGTGAAAGGCTGAACCTGACAATGGCAGAAGCACAGGGGAAAAGGCGGGAAGGAGGGAGTCCAGGAACATCAAACGTGGAAGGTAAAGTTAGTGGTGCCTTAAGGCCATTACGTTTAAATCCCTAAAGGACTGTTATAACTCTGTGCTATCCCCAGTCACCCCAGCTGTTTGTACTCCTAGTACTTAAAAGTCACTGAATCTGGAGGCAGCTTATTCCATCACCGAGCAGTGCCCTGCCAGCGTGCGGCGCTGCAGCATGCTTCAGTTCACCCGGTCTCCTAGCTCTCCAAAGAGGGGGCCTCTGCAGAGGGAACACTCTGACCTTCTATAGGAAAGAAGGGACGTGTCAGACCCAGAAGGTGTCACAGAGAGGGCAGAAGATAAACTTTGTTAATGCTTGTGGTTTACTGGCCTGATTTCAAACAAGTATGTTTTCCAAAGTGAATGTTTATAAAAGACATATGCACTCTTTAATATTGTATTGCATAAACTTTTAGCATCATGTGCATATATACATAGGAGGTTCGCTTTATTTGTATAATGAATGAACTCTTAATTGTCCTTCTCGAAACTCACGTTCCTAAACCCCTGGAAAACATAAATTAGAAACAATAGTCTTCGAGTTATTCTTAGATTGCTGCATGCAGTCAGATTTTCCAATCCAGGTCTTTATGCAGCTAAAATCTAATTGGATCAGAGAATGCCTGAGGTCCCCTCCAGCTTCTCAGTACCACAACTAATTAGCAGAAACCCCACTTTAATAAAACAGCTATTTCAGGTCAAGAAAGGAAAGAGAAGCGAAGGTGGGAATCTCAGCCTAATGAAGATACAAAAGAGGATTAGAAGAGTTTGAAATTTCTGTGTGATAGTTAATTACAGTCCAACAAGAACAAAGTTCTATGAATATTGGCTAATTGTAATTTAGACTACATTTATTCACACAAATCTCTCCCCCAACATCCCCCCCCAATTCTGAGGTAGAAAGAGATAATGCTTTTTAATAATCTTTATCTCATTTATCGTCAATTTAGAGCAACAATTGCAAGTCTGTGGAGATGTAATAATCCTCAAGGTAACATTAAATATTTTATCTAAGTAATTATAATTGCATGTACTTATTAACATCATCTAGCCAGCTCTTAATTAATTATTTCTACTTTCAAAGAAATAGTTTTGTCTTGAAGACCTTGGCAAAAATGGTTATAGCGTGACACAGTAGTTGGTTTAGAAGATACTGAATATACTTTTTAAGAGCATAAATGATTAAAAAATTGGGTGGATTCTGGGCACTTTTAGGAGCAGTGCTTGAATGTTTCACTGTATTCTATGAAATTCCGATAGGCCAGGGAAGGGGCTCCTCACTCTTAATGCCATGAAACCCAGGGAAGGGGTAGAATTATGCTCAGGCTTGAACCTTCAGAGTGGGGTGGTTCAGAGTGGAGGTATCCATCACACTAGGGTAGTCTCTTTTGTGTATCTCAGAACGCAGGCAAACTTCATTATGTTCCATCTATTAGGACAGATGAAATGAAGGAGAACTGGACTGGGAAATGACAGTTTTCCTACTGGGGAGAAAAAAAATTAGCTAATATAAGCTGTGTAGCCTGGCAGAATAAGGCAAACTGTAGTTATTCAAGTAATTATCTTGCCAGTGTAGATAAGCAAAATAGCAAATTACATTGTGGGTGAACACTCTAGAGTAAAGATTTTTCTCATCAAATTAACGCATATTGGGCAGAGAGGCAAATTCAACAAGGAGAACACAGCAACAGGGAGCTGGGGAGTGATAATCTTTAATGCATGGATTCTCCTATGGCAGGTGAGTGCTGGCACGGGGTTGTGGCAGAAACAGCAAGAGCCAGATGCTCTTTGGAGTTTCCCAGCTTCTCATGCATCTCGGAGGGGGTGGGCTGTGTGAGAAATTCTCCGAAACAGAATATTAAAGGAAGTGATATATCACTTCCTCTCAAGGTCGTCAATAAGGGCTTGGTTTTTCTTCTTCACCTCCTTTTACAATCCCAGCCTGTCTGTGGTACTGGAACCAAAAGATTCTGGGATGGTGAGCCTACAGAATGGAAGGAGATGGAGTCACTGAGTCACAGCTTGAGAGAAAGACACTCAGCTAAGGTGGTCAAGAAATAATATGGTGTTGGGCTGAGTCACTGAGATTTCAGGGTTTATCTGTTTCTGCAGAATAGCCTAAGCATCCTGAGGTATGGGTGTTGTGATTCAGAGGACAGGGTGTGGGTTTAACATGACAAAGTTGAAATCCAGTTTTCATGACCAATGAGCTCTGTAGCTTAACTTCTCTGAACTTCATTTTGCCAGGGGTGGGTGGGGGGGTGGGCAAGAATCTTGCTTCCAGAATGAGACTTCATAAAAAGAGTTTCAACTCAGGAAACAAAATGGAAGTACAGGGGTGGGCCTTGGAAATGCTACCTTCCAAGAGAGGTGTAATTCTAAGGAATCAAGTGTGACTGTCAGGCTTCCTGAGTTAGACACTGATGATTGGGGACCCATAGTGCACCTGGTTCGGTCAAGAATATGAGAGCCAATCCCATTACGCCTCAGTAAAAGCTGCAGCCCTCAGCTCTGGTTTCACGTTAGACTGAAATTAAGTCGCACACACACATACACACAGATACTGATGCCTGGGCCCTAATCCAAATTCATCAAGTCAAAGTCTCAGGGGATGAGATCCAGATGTTATATTTTTAAAGTTACCTTGGTACTGCTGATCTAGAGCCAGAGCTGAGAATCAATGAGTGGCAGTGTTAACGAGGTCTAGAGCTGCTTAAAAACGTCCATTGTGGCTGAATTTTTTACAGGAGGTAAAGCACAGAGCCCAGGGGAAGGAAACATAAAGTGGAATCTTATATGTGGAATTGGACAAAGAGGTGATTTTAGCAGCAATTTCTTAACAAAATGGAGGTACTAATTTAAGCCAAAATATTTCTGTTTAGAGAGATAAGATAGAATATTGTTATGAATATTACTATTATCTTTTCACTCTTCATTTTATTTCATATTTTCAGTTTACTACATGCATTTAGAATATGGGAAGAAATGATGGGTGTACAAAATGAATTTGCAACATAGACAAATATTTCTGATTGGTAATATACAAAACTAGGAAAACACTAACAAAATGTTACAGAAACACGGAAACTGAACAACTGCTTGCAATGTTTTCTGCCCCTAGATCGTCATTAAAAGATACGTTTGGCTCCATGAAAACAGGCAGATCAGACCAGTGCTTTCCAAGTAGGGAGAAAACTTAATCCAGGAGCCTGTAATTTCCAGGTTGGTTCAGACCCATTATTTATCCAATGTGCTGTTCTATTGCTGACCTAACCCACACCCAGTGATGGAGGTCAATTTTCTAGCAGATGTAAGTAAAGTTTAGTGGAAAGTATACTTTAATTTCCTTTAGTCACTTAGAACTATTACTCAAATTTCTTCTAAGCAGTTTTTGAACTGCTAAGCTCCAGTGGGATGACAAACTTGAAAATATCTGCCTGTAATGAAAGGTACTTATTGGACAGTAATTTATTAATCTCGGCTTTGATGATGTAGAAAGGTCACTAAAGAACACTCAGTTCATTTACACTAAGTTGCATTGGTGTCAAGGAATTTTATTTTTCTTCTTTACTTGGAATCAAAGTCAACAGTCTTAATAGTTTTTTAAAATTAAAAAATATGTTTATTGGTTTCAGAGAGGGAAAGAGAGAGAGAAAAAAAAAAGACAGACAGACAGACATCAATATGACAGAGAAACAGTAACTGGTTTCCTCCCAAACATGCCCCAGCCAGGAATCAAACCAGCCACCTAGGTATGTGCCCTGACTGGAATTGAGCCTCCAATGTTCTGATATACAGGATGATGCTCGAATCAACTAAGCCGCACTGGCCAAGGCCACAATAGTAATATATTATTTTTGTCAGTCCTTAAAGCATTCAAACATTTGCTCAGATTTAATTTGCAAATGAGCCCTTTTCTACCTATGTACCCTCATCAGGAAATCCAAATCATAAAAATTCCAGGGAACAGCACCAATGACTTATTTTGTGTAAACAGTTTGGGATTATGTCCATCAATTCACTAATCCGTGACTTCAAAGACTGCTTCATCAATCTTCTATCACTCAAATTATAGGACATAAAATAAATCCTTTAACAAAAATTTAGATTTTCCTTAATTTTGTTAAAAAAAGGTCATTTTTAAAAAGCAAATCAGCTAGCATGCCTACAAAGAAAAATGGTTGTAGAGCCTCTCGGCTCTGTGCTATAAATCCTGACCTGTTTTTTTCCTAGCTGCTTGTAGGAGATAGTTTCTTCTTGTATCAGTCCCTAAGGGCAGTTCTGGTACCACATGGGACTAAGAAATGTAATTTGGTATTTTACTATTTTAAGTTCAAGTTATTAAAATGCCATAGACTCAGTGGAGTGCAGCTCATGTCACATGATCATCCTGAGAAGGAGTCTAACATACTGTTTCTGACAAAAATATTGTGATAGTGTAAAACTAAAAATTGCTTTTTTTGGGGAGGGGTAAATGTTCTGTTTTAAAATGCCTAAGAAGCACACGTTTTTTTCCACAATGAAAGATAAGCAAAACATGGCTCTTTCAGGAGGCCCACGTGTAAATACCGATTTCTATGCTCTCCACTGAAAAAGAAAAGTCAATTAAATCAAGTTGAGTTCCCATATATCATTTGTGTCACATATTTTCATTTGGTTTGAAATCCTAAGCTGCTAAACTTGACATCACCTTTACAAGATCTCCATCTTTTACATTTGATAAATTCTCAAGAAAGAATGAGGAATAAATCTCTTCATACATTTGTCAACTCTGGATGATGTACCAATTTGGTTATTTGTCTAGAAGCTGTACATATGACAGTGACCCAGGAGGTGTCTCCTTTGAATGACACCAGGGAAGACAGACAGACAACAAGATATTAAGGAATGTCAAAGAAGTGGTAATTAAAATGAGCTTTGAAAGGCTAGTCAAGGACGAAAAACAGTATTTAGGAAGAAGAAAATAAGCCGTAAGAAAGTGAGAGAGAGAGAGAGTAGGGCAAATAGTAAGAGAAGAAAGTTCAGTACAGTAAGTACCGTAAAGAGTTTTGATGGCAGAAAGATGTTTGACTGATTTCAGATGAGTTTGGGAAGCTAAACTGGAAGGAGCTCACGAAGGGCATTGAAAACCAGGGTCCAGTCAAGGAACATGCGTAAAGGTCAATGGGCGAGGACTGACTGTGGGAGGAGGGGGTGGGTGGGGCACGGGAGAGCAATGGGGAGAAATGGGTACAACTGGAATTGAACAATAAAAAATGAAAAAAAGAAAACCATAGTAAAGGGCTGGCTGGGCAGCGGAGAGGTTGGTGGCAGGAATAGAGCTGTGCTCCAGGAGGGTATCAGTACAGTAACAGATAGTCTGCAAGAGGCAAGAATGGAGACACAGGGCCACCAATTGGGAGTTTGCAAAAGAGGTGAGGAAAGGCACTGGGAAGTCTCATGGGTGGAATGGTGGTATTCAAAATGATATGGCCATGTTTAATTCCCAGAACCTGTGAGTGTTACCTTATTTGGAAAGGGTCTTTGCAGATGTCATTAATTTTAGAATCTTGAGATTAAGAGATCAGCAGGGACATGTGGCTGGCT
The DNA here is from genome assembly GCA_007922815.1 of Macrotus californicus. Lineage (NCBI taxonomy): Eukaryota > Metazoa > Chordata > Mammalia > Chiroptera > Phyllostomidae > Macrotus > Macrotus californicus. The sequence continues at coordinate 8,532 of VMDR010030970.1, forward strand.
CTAAATCCAATGACAAGTACCTTTACAAGAGACACACAAGAAAGATTTGACAGACAGAAGACAACATGACCACAGAGGCAGAGGATTGGGCCAGCTAAGCAATGTCAACAGCCACCAGAAACTGGAAGAGGCAAGAAAAGATTCTGCCCTTGGATGCTCCAGGAGGAGCCTGGACCTGCTGACAACTTGATACCCTGATTTCAGACTTCTGGCCCCCAGGACTGTGAGAACAAATTTCTACCGTTTTAAGCTACAGTTTTTGGTAATTTGTTGTGGCTTCCAAAGGAAACAAATAGGGCAAGGCAAGGGAAAGACACTGGGGAAGGAGAAAGCACAGTGGATTTGGGACACTGCAAAGTCCAATAGAGCAGAATTGAAGGACACTTCTGAGTGAGGCTGGGAATAAGGGAGACAGACAAGCAGGGGGTTTTATTAGTGTGAAGCTGCTGTGTTTGAAAGCACAAAATATCAGCAAGCAGATCAAAGTGGGAAGAGGAAGGTTGTATAGCAAGGCAGACAGAGCAGGGGCGAGAGCTGGGTCTAGGGAATTTATGACCCCAGCCAAACACAGGGCGGTGCCTTAGTCAGCTTGGTCTACCATAACAAATGCCACAGACTGGGTAACTTAAACAACAGACGTTTATCTTCTCACAGTTCCGGAGGCTGGGAAGTTGGAGATCCAGGTGCCAGCAGATACAGCTCTTGGTGAGAACCCCCTTTCTGTGTTGCAGATGACTGTCTCCTCACTGTACCCTTTCACGGCAGAAAGAGAAAGCTCTGGTGCTAAACATAATACGAACAAATCATGGTGTGATTATTAAACAATGCAGAATTTTCTAAAGCATCACATACAGGCTCCATTTGATTTTCCTAGCCAAGACAGTCCGTAACAAGATGAATTACGAAAGATGTAGGATTGAGAGTTAGCTCTGAAACAGCGTTTCTGCTCTGTCCACCCGGGCTCTGTCATTCCCCTCGGTTCACCACTTTATCTTTTGGTCTCATTTTTTTATCAGTAGAGTGGAGAAAATGGGTCCCAATTTCATTTTGTTTTCTTGATAGAAGGATTCCCCACAGAAAGACTGAGTGAAAATCTGATCAGCAACGCCCCCTGATCTACTTCTTAATCCTTCTTAAGGATTAATGATGGTCTGCAAATGTAGTGAAGATGAAGAGCACACCATGAGAGATGATGAAAATTATTGAGGGTGCCAACAAATAAGGATATTTTAATCAATGTGGAAAAAAACATACAGCAAAGGGTCTTGGCTTGCTTGCCTGAGTACCTCAATGCCTTAAGGTAGAAAGGAATATGCATAATATCTGAGTAGAAAAAGAAAAGTAATAACAAAGCCAGACAATTCAAGACCATAAACACGTTAATAATGAAATAGTCTTTATACCCTGAAACATCCAGCTTAATTTTAAAAATGAAGCACTGATTTAGGCATCCAGGATGTAATGAAATCAAAACCATCTGCTTTGGAAATTTAGAATAATCTATAGAGGAAGGCAAAGAACTAAAGAGACACAGAGAGACATGTTCAGAAGGCAAATAGGTCAAGGATACTTTCCTTCCCAAATCAAAATGCAACATGGACAGAATTCATTGGCAACGTAAAATTTTGATAACTGTTTATTTGTCTTTCAAAAAGAGATTAAATGGAGATGTGAATGTTGTTTGCTTACAGAAGTAGTTAGAGAGCACATGAGAATGCATAGCAAGTTTGACAAAAAGTAAGTTACATTTATAGAGCAATAAGAGAAGGATAAGTTGTTTATGAATTTATGCATTTTAAAAGAAAGTTACAGACTAGGTGTGCTTCCGATACACTAGTTATTGCTGGCTGTAAACCCTCTACCAAGTAGAAAATAGTTAAATAATTTTGACCCTTACGATTTCTCTTGATCTTTGCACCTTACAAGGAGTAGGTATTACAATGTCTGTCTTTTCATTTAAAGGTCACCTATTCCTTGTCTTCCTGAAGCAGGTGTAATAAGTCTATTTATAATATATTTACCTCCAAATGTATTTTCTTTTTCATCTTATTTCTCTCTATGTTGTAGTGAGCTATAGGTAATGTTAATGCTAAGATAAGACATTTTATTTAAATTCTCTTATCTTTAAAACCACAATTGGAACAGGTGGTGCTCTGCTTCTGTAGATGCATATTTTTGAGGATACATTTTTTCTTTTTATTTCTTATTCACAAGTGCTAGTTTGTTTTTGCACAAATGCTTACATTCTGCTGTATAGATATGGTCAGCGTGTATCTGCTGTCGTCAAAAGTGTCATTTTATACTTGATTCTGGAGGTCTGTGGGACATGACAAATAAAAGTGGGTGGAAAGTTCATCACAAGTTCGACATTCTTTTTTCCCACAGGATTCAATTTTAGAGTGCAAAGGAATCCAAAAAAAAACCCCCACTCAGTCTCTATGACTTTAAGTCTAATCTCAGTAGGGTAATTTAGAATCTATTATAATGGAGAGAATATCTGGGGAACTCATTTATTTAGGATACTAGTGAGATAATTTGGAGTCTGTTCTTGAGTGGTCCTGCTGTCCTTAACCATTTATTTCATTCTTTAAAAAACAAAAAAGTAATTTGAGATATATGATCAAAATTTAATCAAAATTACATTTTAAGAGTACATTATTGAGCATTACATTTTATTGATTAAAAATCCAAATGTTATTTTAAAAGTCCTGAATAAATAATTAAAAATAGCATGTTCTAATTTGAGAGATGAATTATAGATTAAATGGTTTTTTTAATTCCTCTTTCCAAGACACTAGAATGTTCTCATATATATCTCAAACATGTCTACATTTCTTCTAAATTCTTCCTTTTTTCAAACTCAGTGTTTCATCTCATTTCTGTTCACTTTTGTGTCCTTCACAGTATCTATCTGCCTGGAATCTTGTTGCTTGGAGACCACTCTTGAACAGCATCCACTGGCAGAGCCTCTTGGAGATTTAAGACATCTAAGGAGGAGCTGACAGGAAATCATCAGCCTGTCTCAAGCAGGTAACATTTTCTAAAATTCACAATAAAACCCTTGTCTGGATATTAGCTATTCAGTGAATCATAACAACTACAGTGTAACATGCAGAAGAGAAAAAATGTATTTGGAAAAATCTGATTTTACAACTCCATGAAAATAGGAGGTAGGACAAAAATGAACATCTGTAGTTTTTTTTTTAAATAAGAGAATCATTTAGGTCTCTCCACATTGCTTATTTATCATAATTTGTAAAACATTCTAAATGCTCTATTATCTATATTTTAGCTCTGTTGTGTGTTAACATTCTCTTTACTCCAAAAGAGTTTTGAAGCAACAAATGTAATGAAATGGCATAAGGACAACTGTGAAAAAAGGCAACAATGAAGGAGAAAAAACACAGTTATAAGAACTTCATATCACAAAAGAAACAATCAACAACAGTCAACATGAAAAGGCAACTGATGGGGTCAGAGGAAATATTTGCAAATTATCTATCGATCTCATAAGGGGTTAGCATCCAAAATATGTAAAGAACCCATGTAACTCATTAGCAAAAACCCAAATAATCTAATTAAAAATGGGCAAAAAGCCTTAATAAACATCTTCTTTTCCTAAGAGAATAATCAAATGGTTAACGGGTGCCTGAAACGTGCCC
>VMDR010030971.1:0-12234 GCA_007922815.1 Macrotus californicus
AGAACTCATATATATGACCCATGGACATGAACTAAGGAGGGGAAGTGTGGGGGGAAGGGGTGTGCAGGGCGGGGGGTGGGGAAGAGATGGGACAACTGTAATAGCATAATCAATAAAATATATTTTAAAAAATGCAAATCACATATCTGACAAAAGGCTAGTATCTTTAAAAAAACTAAAATTCTCTTAATTTAACAGTAGAAAAATTAACAATTCATTAGAAAATAGGCAAAAGATATGAAGAGAAATTTCAATAAAAAAAGGTACACAGGCGGCAAATAAGCAAATGAAAACATATTCAACATTATTAGCCACCAGGGAAATACTAATTAAAACTAACCACAATGAGATGTCACTACTCACCTATCAGAATGGCTAAAATCAAAAATAGTGGCAACATCAAATGCTGGTGAGAATGCAGAAAATAATCATTATACATTGGGAACGTAAAATGAAACAGTCATTCTGGAGAACATTTTGGCAGTGTGATAGGCTGAATGATGGTCCGTCCCCAAAAGGTGTCCACCTTCTAATTTTCAGAAACTTTGAAAATGTTACCTTATACAACAAAAGAGACTTTGCAGATGTCATTAAATTAAAATCTTGAGATGGGAAGATCATCCTAGATTAACTAGTGGGTGCAGTGTCATCACAAGAGTTCTCAGAAGGGAGGGCAGGATGTCAGAGAGAAGAGAAGATGCTACAGAGCTGGGCTTACATATGGAGAAAGGACCCCCATCTGCCTGTTGAGCTGGGGAAGGCAAGGAATATATCCTCCTCTGGAGTATCCAGGAGGAATTGGCCTTGATGACTCTGTAAGACTCATTCAAACCTCTTACCTCCAGAATTATAAGAGAAGAAATTTGTGTTGTTTTAAGGCACTAAATTTGCAGCTGCAATAGAAAACTAATACAAGCAGTTGCTTATAAAATTAAACAAACAACTACCACACAGCATCATAATTGCCTCTTGGGCATTTATTCCAAAAAAAATTGCAAACTTATGTTCACACAAAAACCTGTACACAAAATGGTCATAACATCCTAATTTATGATAGTCAAAACCTGAAAACTGTTCAGATGTGCTTCAACAGGTGGGCTAAACAGTGAGTGGTACGTCCATACCACAGGGCACCACTCAGCAACACAAAACAATGAACTATGGATACACAAAACAACTTGGATGAATCTCAAGAGAATTATGTTGAGTGAAGAAAAAGCCAATCCCAAAAGGCTGCAAACTGTATGATTCCATCTGTCATCCTGGAAATGACAAAATTATAGAAATGGAAAGCAGATTAGGGTCAGAAGGTGTGATGGGATGAAAGGAAGATGCACTTTTAAATAAGGCAACACAAAGGGCCTTGTGATAGAATTGTTCAGGATCTTGACTGCAGTGGTAGATACACGAACCTACACATGTGACAAAACTGTATATAACCACACACACGCACAAACAGTACAGATAAAACTGGGGGAAATCTGAATAAGAAAGGTAGATTATATCAATGACAATATCTTGGTTGTCACATTGTACAATCGTTTTTCAAGATGCTAGACTGCTGGGGAAAAGTGAGTAAATGGTACATGGGATTTCTCTGTATTATTTCTTGCAACTGCATAAGAATCTACAATTACCTTAATAAAAGTTTAATTTTAAAAGGCACTTATTACTATCAGTATGCTAAAATAATCATTAATAGGCATTTTGTGACCCTCATACAACCAAATACTATTAACACTTTAATAAAACTATCTTTGTATGTATTAGATATACAATTTTTTTAGTCACAGAGAAAAATAACTCTTAAGTCAGATATGATTCAATACTTTAAATATTTGCTTTTATTTCTGCCATGACCACATTTCTGAATGCCCTACTCTACTAAAGCCTTCCTATCTACCACCTCTAGTAGAATGGCGGTTAATTCCGCAGGCTCTAACATAAGATAAACTGGTCAAATCCAAGTTTCATTATTTATGCTTTATGTTTCCTTAAGTTTTCTATGATTCAGGCTCCTCTACAGAGAAATGGACTGATAACTAATACCTAAAACAGTCACAGTGATAATTAAATGAGTCCATGTGTGCATGTAAAGACTTGACCCGGTCTTACACAGAGTACTCACGCAGTAAGCACTACTTAGCATTCTGTTACACACCATTATTTGTGCTATTTTATCACCATTAGGGTATAACTGTGATTGCACACAGACAGAATCCACAAACCTAAGTGGAGAAACCACAGAGTTGTAGGACATTCCATGATGGAGAAGCATCCATTCTTGAATGAGACCTTTCGTTCCCAGCCAAATAACTAATTCCTGGAACTCTTTAACCACTCACTCGCTGATGGACATTTGGATTGCTTCCATTTTTTGGCTCTTGTAAATAATACTACTATGCATGTGGGTCTGCAAATAGCTATTAGAGACCCTGCTTTAATTCTTTTGGATATATACCCCAAAGTGAGATTGCTGAATCATATGGCAGTTCTATTTTTAATTTTTTGAGGAAATGCCATACTGTTTTCCACAGTGGTTATATTACAAAAGGGCACCAGGACTAGGATCAGAGTAGGTCTGCCTCGGGCATATGGTTGGTCATGTGGTTTTAGAGCCCCTGACCTTTCTTCCCTAGAGATAGCATCTAGACTGCAGCTGTATTTCAGCTCCAGGCCCAGAAAAGCAGCAAAGCCAGGCAGGTGACTCCAGGTCCAGCTGCCATGACTAATGACCCTCCACCCTGGTGCTGAGCAATTAGTGACCACGACCCTGAAAGGACACACCTGGAAAAGCTGATGACTATTCTATCGAGATCCTCCCCTAAAATCTTGGCCTTTAAACATGCTCAAAAAAGAACAAACTGATAGTGGCCAGAGGGGAGCAGGGAGGAAGATAAGAGGGGAAAGAACGGGAAGAGTCAAGCCAAGGAACATGTACAAAGGACCCATGGACAAGGACAATAGGATGGGGATTGTCTTTGGGAGTGGGGGTTTGATGGAGCAGGGGAGAGCAATGGAGGGAAAAATGGGGACAACTGAAACTGAACAACAATAAAAAATAAAAAATTAAAATTGAATTAAAAGATTAAGACAGAAGACTTTTTCTTGAGAGTTTGGGCCAAAAACGTGAGTGTGCCTTATACATGGCAAAATACAGTACAATATACAAAGAGGGGTCCATGTATTGTTTGTATTTTTCTATACATTTCAGATTAGCAAATGTTTATTTGACTAATTTCAAATATCTATGTATTAAAATAAAATCATACTTGCAAAAAAAAACCCTCAAAATAAAAGAGGCAGTATGCTGCTCTCCCTCCTGGGAGCATGCCTGTCCCTTTCCCTTCCCCCTCTTTTCCCCCACAGGAGTGCATCTTCACTTCCTCCCCTAAACTCTAAGGGCCCCCATGAGATTTGCAACCAGGGAAGCAATGGGTAGTGGCAATCTGTACTGAGCTAACCCCTTGAGCCTACCTCCAAGATCCCTTTTCTCTGACTTCTCAGTGAGCCAAAGCAGCCTGCCCAGGACTTTCCACCCTGGTGACCTTCTGTACCTGGCTGCAAATTGCACTGCCAGTTTGTTCAGCTATCTGTCTCAGTTTCCCCATTCCATCTGCCAAGGAATTTTCCTAGCTTACTTACTATCCTGCCTCAGTTGCACCGTTTTACAATCACACCAACAGTGCATAAGGGTTCTAATTTCTCACACTGACACCAACACTTGTTATTTGCTGGGGGGGGGGGGTGTTATAGTAGCCATCCTAATGGATGTGAGGTGATATTTCATTGTGATCTTGATTTGTGTTCCTCTTATGATTAGTGATGCAGAGCATCTTTTCATATGCTTGTCGGTTTTTAAATGGCTTGGTTTTTGTTGAGTCATAAAAGCTCTTTATATATTCTGGATATTAAAAGAAGGTAAGTCTGAAGGTAGAAATAAAAAGGAATGAATGAGTCGATAAATATTCTAATAGGCTAGGTCAGCAGCCTGAACATCACTCATGTTCAGCAAGGTTTGGGGCAGTGTCTTCACACTTTCTGTGTTGCACCCCACAGCACCCTGTCAGTGCCCAGGAACCACCCTGTGTCTTTGTCACTGGCTTCTCTTTCCTCCCTATTGACCAAGCCAGAAACTCCACTCTCTTCCTTATTTCCTATTCCAAACAAGTTTTCAAGTACTACCCATTTCATCCGAGGTTACATAACCCTAAATGGCTATTCAGTAACTTCTTAACACATCAGTGAATCAAAGGCTCCAAAAGCATAAAACAAAATTTGAAAGTAGATATTTTATGTTTCTATAAAATTATCAGAGTAATTAACATAGGAAATTTTTTAATTTATTTTTTAATTTTTATTTTATAATCCAGTGCTGTTTTTATTTTAAACCGTGTATGGGGGCTAGAGAGACGTCATTGGCTTGTCAGTGCCTAAGGTCTCTAAAATTCTTAATTGAATGCTAATTTTACCCTAAAGTATCTTCCGTGCCTCACTGTTCTCCTACAGCCAATGACCACTGCCCCGGTTCAGGCCCTAGATTACTGCCTATATGACCTTTAAACTGGAGCCCCTGCCTCAGGCCTCTCTTTATAATCAGAACTCTGCCGCCCAGATTATCTTTCTGAAGAACAGGTATGTTCACATCCTTTCCCTGCCGGAGAGACGCCTGACTTCCCACCACCTCTGGCCAAACCTAGGTTTCTTAGTATAAATTTCAAGGCTCTCTGCGGTCTATACCCAAAGTACTCTTTGAGGCTTGTCTTCTGCTTTGTCCTTCCACACACCTTGGCAGGCTAGACAACCTGCCTTCTCCCACACAGGCCATGCACCTCAAGAGCCCCCTTCACTCACTGTTCTCTTGGGCTGGAATTGCCCCACCCCAATATTTTCTACCCAAATAATGATCCTGATCTGTTTAAATCAACAGAAAATTTGTGAGCTGAATTCAATGACCATAGTGCTCAGCAGCCACAACAGCCATTAACTGTGACCCTAACCAGGCCATGACCCTCAAAAACAAAAGAGCAAAGAGTTGTCGGTTTTTTCCCAAAATCTGCATCTTAGCTTCATTATTTGCAGACCTTGATTACTCCACATCTGCTTCCCAGAACAACCCCAGCCCAGGTGCTGCTAATGCTCGAAGGGGAATAGAGCAATACTGATAGCTTTGCCACTCACAGCTGGCTTTTTCCTTTGCGTCTCCTGGTTTTGGCTTTCTGAGTCAGAATTTGGACACTTCTTCCACAACTTCTGGCAAGTTGCTGGACTTTCTAGTATCATCCCAGAAAAACTCCTGATGTCATATATGGACAACTGTAAGTTTAAGATCTATCCTCAGCATTCAGCAGGTTTCTGGTTTCTATCTCAGCTTCAGCCATTAACAGTGAGAATGACACAGTGTGAATGTGCCACACCCAGTAAAATATCTCAGAATGCACTAAGGTGTCATTAGCATCCACCTTGTGTGCTCGTAGAATTAGCTTCTTTGCACTCTAAGGTTGAATCCTCCTACTACATGAAGCAAATTTATAGTAATCATGGTTAAGTCATTACCATGTGCAAATCCTTGTCAGATTCCTGGACCCAATTGAAATGTGTGTGTGTTGGGGTGGGGGGTCTTCCCCACACCAACAAGCAATTATCAGGCCACCAGCTGAGTGTCCTATAACTCACCTCAATTCTGACACCATCTACCTGGAGATAGCATCAGATTCCACCTTGGAGTGCTCCGTTTCACAAGATGCTTCCCTCTCTCCCCCATTTCAGACACCAATTGCCAGCTCAGGTTGTTATCTTTGCTTCTGACCAACGGGCTACAGATTGGAGGTTCCCACAACACCCTCCTTGTGCTTTAGACTCTAGGTGAATTTCTGGGTTGTTACTCTATTCTGGCCAGTTGGCCATAAATCAAAGGTTCCCATGATCCCCTCCTTTGGTTGAACGATTTTGCTAGAGCAGCTCACAGAACTCAGGAAACCTATTTACTCACTAAGTTATCAATTTATTATAAAAGGATACAACTCAGGAACGGCTCACACTGTCAGCAACTCTCTGATATCCACAGAGAAAAAAAATTAGACTAAGCAAAAAAAAAAAATTCAGTCAGCAAGCTCATCCCCATTCAATTAAAAGTTTAATATCCCCATTCAATTAAAAGTTTAAACCACCAATTTGGGTAGTGGTCTAAACAGCAGCCTGGTAAGACGCAGTGCTCTGTTCAGCCTCTGACAACATGTGCTTTTGGTCACAGCATCAGGCTCTCCAAAGAACAAGAAGAAATCAACTGCTTACCCCACTCTTGTCTCTCAGGGTCACTCGGGCCTCACAAAACAACTGGACCTCAGCCTCTGTAACATGTAGACATGCAGTGAGGAGGACTGAGCATACTATGTAGCTGTGGCCTAATTTTTCAAAGAATACACTGGAGCCTGGTGACAGAGTATATATGACACTCTCCAGAGCCAGTGACTATGTCAAAAAAAAAAAAAAAATACCTGTGCTAACATTGAGCCATTATATTTCTCACCATTGACTATTTCTCCTGTCCATGCCGAGTCATTCATTATCAGCTACAGCTTCACTCAAGTACTCTCATTTTGCAGTTTGCTGCAGAGATGCTTTTGAAATGACATCAAGTCCTACGTATGCTCACAATCAGATGAAACTACCAGGTGGGAGAAGCAGTTCTCTGTATAAAGAAAAGCTTTCCTTATAATGTACTTTTGCTGGCGTTTGTTAAGGGGGAGAGGTAGCTGACAAAACTTGTACATTAAATCAGAGCCTTCAGAGGGATGTGAGAGGAGACGCCACAACTCTGCTGTGTATCGCATCACAAGAGTGACACCTGTTGGCTACAAATGTACTGAATCTTCGACTCGTCCCCCCTTTCTCGTTAGCTGCAGAGAGGCCCCTTCTAAACAAAATCTCTTAACTGGTCACAAACCTTTTAAGGTAGGTTACGTCCTTCGTTCCTAAAAGATTGCAAACTCAAGTTCAAGGTGGTGTCTCGTGTAAGCCTTCAACTCTCTTATGAAACAAGACTTTATGCCATTTTATTTCTTTTCTAAACAAAAATCAGACATCCATGTATATACAACAGCCCCATGAATCCAAGCACAGCTATATAAATAAGAACTGTCATTTGACTAATACAATTTTGAAATGTTAATTGTGAGAAAGATTACACAAATATTTATTGACACATCTCATGTCCCCCATATAAATGCTTCCTGCCATTCACCCTAACTAGTCTCTCCTCCTTGACTCTTCTTGTTAGCCCTCCTTTCTTGACCTCCACTGTGTTCTCTTCTCCATGACCCTACACACCTTGCTCTTCCTATGCCCTGTAAGGAGCTTCCCTATGCACTTCTCGGAGGTCTTCTTCTAACCCTCTGTATCCAAGGGACTGTTTCTAAGCACATGGTTTAATATGCCATGGAACAAGAACACCCTGACTTTTCCTCACCTGTATTTCCTGAGGTTTCAATGACTTAGAATAAGAGGGATTATCTCCAAAGTTCCTTTTTTAATACTATAATTTTACACCCTAGCATTCGCTATAGCTCTGTTATAAAAACTAAGCTATTGTCCTCCCTCCTGAATCTCGTCCCTTCCCAACTCCCCCATTTCCATCAAATGCAGCACTCTCCTCCCAGTCCCTTAATTACAACTGGATGTGATGCAGTGGCTGGCTCTCATCTCCCCCACAACACTCCCTGTCCATTTCCTCAGCAGGAGTTCTGATCCCCCATCCCAGAGCCTCTCCCCTGGACAAACGCAACAGAAGGGTCATCCTCTTCCATGACACCAATTATCATCTATGTACTGATGAATCCACCTCCCTTTCTCCAGCCTGGACCTCTCCCCTAAACGTCAAACTCACATAATCCACATGACCCATAATTAGTCATCTTCACTTGGATATCCCCAGTTACCTGCAACTCTACATATCAAAATTCAAATTACTATTTTTTCCCTTCTCCTCTACAAGCTACTTCCATCTCCTCTATTCCTTATCTCCATAAATAGAACATTGATTTTATTATCCAAGCCAAAAATCTGGGAGTCATCCACGAGTCCTGCCTAGCCTTCAGATATCATACCCAATCCACCTCAGAAACTTAATCAACTTGCCTGTTCATTCCAGCTCCTGGTTACCGTTTATTTCACTCATGTCTCACTAACCCAACTGTAGCAGAAACCACTATCTGACCACCTCTTCCCTAGTGTGGAACTGTCATAGGAAAACAGCTGTCCAGATAGAAACTACCCGTATGTGGGTTTTTTTTTGGTAATAGTATATTTTTTAAATATTTTATAATTTTTTCTAGCAATTTAATCTATTAATTGCTTAGCAAACAAAACAAAAATATAGAAGGAAAAATTGGGACAACTGTAATAGCATAAACAATAAAAATATAATTTTAAAAAATAAAATAAATAAAAGCATATAAAAGAAAGATTCAACACCAAAGCTACACAAGTAAGTCATAATCTTGAGGAGCTTGCCAATGAGAAAATTGCCAATAATTCAAGCAATGACTTTATCCTGTTGAAGGCAATATGGCTTCCAAGTTGAGTAAATGCCAAAACAAGTTCACACGATGTCACGAACCTGAGTTTCAACAACAAAGTGTTGTGTATTTCAAAATGATCTTAGCAACATCTAGCCGTATGGTCTTAACATAATAGTAACAGCTATGATTTTTTTCTTTCTTTTTTTTTATTTTTTTGTGCAAGAAACTATGTTTTCTAAGCCTCTAGCATCTGAGGTAGGGAAAAGGCCGTATGATTGGTTCTTGCCCATGGAATATAAGTTGATAATTACTTGTGCAATTTAGTATTTACGAAGCAGATATCCATTCCCAAGTCGCTTTCCTTACCCACCAGCTGAATGGAGTGGACCTTTAGGTCTTGGAGGAGATTGATTGGCCCATGAGATAGAAGCAGCCAGGTTTCTGAATGAGCATTTGGAAGGCGACTCTTCTAGGAATATTCATATTGGGTTGTGACACAGTATGAAACAAGCTTTTATTGTGTTCCAGCCCCTGGAAACTCTGGGCTGATCTGTTACAGTATCTAAAGCACTCTCTGAGACTACCTAGTACAGGCTAGCATCATTTCTCCTCACAGCTGCTCTCTGTGCCCTTTAGTCTTGTCTGAATCCCGTCTAGATTGTAAACTCCATGAGGCAGAAGCTGGCTCTGCTCCTTCACAGCATATCCCCATCCCACAGCAGAGTACCTGGCGTGCAATAAAAATGTCCAGGATCCTTTCTTCCCAATTACTCCCTGGCTTATACTCTCTGCTCTTGTTTTTTGTTATCTAATGCCCCTTTCCCTGTCTCTTACCCCACTGTGCACATGCACACACACTCACACACACATTCACACACATGTTCACCAAGAGCTGACTTGGTGGGGGGAGAGTGATGGGGAGAAAATTCAAACTGTAATTGAACAACAATAAAGTAATTAAAAAAAAAAAAAAAAAAAAGAGCTGACTTGGACCCTCCTTCCAGTACCCATACTGAGGAGACCCCTCCTGTTCCTATCAAGGTGCCCCTGATTTCAAGTTGCTTTATAGCTCAGCTTCTGTGAATTTTTCTCTGACTTAATCTAGGATTGCTTATCCTAACATTTAATTATCCTGCTGTTCTTTTTTTATCCTCACCTGAAGACATGCTTATTGATTTGGAGAGAGGGGAAGGGAGGTAGAGAGAGAGGGAGAGAGAAACATTGATGTGAGAGAGAAGCATCAATCCGTTGCCTCTCATATGCACCCTGACTGGGGACCGAACCTGCAACCCAGGCATGTGCCCTGATCATAATCGAACTGGCAACCTTTCAGCTTACTGGACGATGTTCCAATCAACTGAGCCACACCTGCCAGGGCTAGTTATCCTGCTGTTTTACCCACCTTGTCCAATACCTCTGCTTGCATTTGCGATAAATCATTTGTGTCAGGCGTGTATTCTTTCTTATCTCCTGTGCTATGTTACACTCCCTGGGGGAAGAAATGAGGTTTGCTCTTACATAGAGCTCCTCAGTGAATGCTCAATAAACAGCACTGAACCCAATAACTTGTTTTGTATAATACTATACCTAGTATATTCAGAAATTTCTCTGGGTCCAACCTCTTTTTTCTCATATACTTCAATTTTAAGATTTTAATGGAAATTACAAATAAATCTAAAGTGAAACACAGCATTTACAAAGAAAAGACTCTTCCTATTACCTCCTCTGGGACTATGTAGTTTTTCATGAAGGGGAACTAGATGGGTAAGGTATGAAATAAGCAGTTAGGATCAATGTATAATTATCAATAATAATAATTTCATATCTAGTAAACCAGTGCCTGGCACACAGTAAATGCTCTATAAACACCTCATTTAATTCTAACCACCCTATAAAGAGGTCTTCTTGAGGTTTTTGAATTTCATCAGCTTCTTTCTGAGCTTCCTTTCTTGAACAAGTTCATAACTGAGGAAGGGGCTGTACTTGAGACATCTGAAAGGCTCACTGCTGAGGACTTCCAAAAGATAAGGGGTTCGGTGAGGGTGCCAGAATATAACTGAGGCAGAAGCGCCAGGGGTGGTCAGCCTCAGAGAAGACTCTCCTAATTTCATAGGGTGGCCCTGGGAAGTCACAGAAAATCCTGGAAGTGCAACACCCATTCCTGATACAGACACTGCGAACACCACTTTAGTCCAGCCGGTCTGCATGCTCACCCATCACATGGTCCACACATCGATCTCCAACACTTGGTCTGCCAACTGTCATGGGTCATCTTAAGCACATGGAAGCTGTGTCTCCATTACTCCTGGGATGCTGACACACAGGCCAGCCCAGGACCAAACTCTCTTCAAACCAGTCACTCGAGCACTCCTCAAAGAGACACAACCTAGCTCTCAAGTCAATTTGTTAAAGCTTCCAGACATGCCTCACCATGCTTTGGAAAAATTATTTTTCACTGAAGTGCTGTACGTTATCACTTTATGTGCAGGCATCATATATATTGTGCCGCACAAAAATAATTGATTACTCATGAGTGACAGAGTAATTGGCACTGCCCCGGTTATTCAGCCATTTTTATGCATTATAATTATCAGCCTCAGTACACTAGACAGAATTTAACATTCTCGAAAATTAATATTATTGAAGGACTTGATATAAAAGAATGTAATGTGCTTAAATTAAAAACTTGTTGCACATTTTTAGGGTCCCACACTTTTGGCTATGTATCAGCGTTTTGTTTTAATCACTTCAAACCCCTTGATCAAGTTTCAAAGCCTATAGCTCATGGCAGTTCAGTACAACTGAATTCTAGTAAGCTTACAATCTGAATTGGGGTTTGCAAGGGTAATAGTATATGCTTCGTGCTGTGTAGAAGACCTGGACTCTTGTGCCCATTGACCTGCATTACAGCTGTGATTTGCTTGAGAGCAAAACGGAACAGGGTGGGGAGTGTTAGTCATTTACATTTGATCCTGACAACTTCCTAACACAGGGCATATACCTAGGCTTCCTGTTGAGTTATGGCTGCATGAAATATATTAAGTAAGCAGAATAATATACAAAAATGATGCTCATGAGCTCACTAGAAGAAATTCTGTCTTCTGCATTGTGGTCTAGCTGTGATGCAGGAGAGAGACTTCCAGGGTAAAAGATGTGGTTTTGAAGCTGAATGTGGCTCTTAATGGCATCCTACCCGGGGTGACCATAGCAAGATAGGAGGTCTTTTGTTAAGCTTCTGATTGTACAAAAGGCCCCTCCCCCCTTTAAGAATGACTTAATCCCAGTCTCTTAAAATGCTTATTAATTCATGAAATCTAGTTATTCTCTTCATCGCTGTGAATAATTCCTATGTTTGGTCTCCTTCTTCTTTTATTCTGTCTACCTTTGTATGTTTAACAGCACAGGAAGTTTTACATGTCTGTAAGTGAGAGCCATCGTCTGGGTGGGTCTTCTCTGCTTTGTCCCAGTTCCATAGTCCCTATTGCTCACACCCCGCTGTGAACTGCCAGGCCATACTAGCCATCTGGGTGTGACTTTCCTGACTCTTTCTCTCTCTTCATTTCCCTCATCCTTCCCTCCCAACCCCACTTATCTTTTCTCTCTTCTTCAGCAGTGGGCCCGTGGATAGAGTTGCAGTAACTCAAATACTCAAGGGCTTAAATAGTACTTTCAGTCGCCTATTCCTAAAGCAAGAACCAGATTCATGGACCATTTT
>VMDR010030972.1:0-12190 GCA_007922815.1 Macrotus californicus
ACGAGAAGGAGAAAGAGACGGAGAGAAACACCAATGTGTGGTTGCCTCCCACACACCCCCTACTGGGGACCTGGCCCATAACCCAGGCATGTGCCCTGACCAGGAATCGAATCGGTGACCCCTTGGTTTGTACCCCATGCTCAATCCACTGAGCTACACCAGCCAGAGCTTATTGCCAGTTTGTATTCAAAATATGTAGAATGTGCCCTATAAACTAAATGAAGAGAAATCCCCACTTTTCTGGCTTAGTACTGACAACCCTCCATGATTTGGTCACAAAGTAATTTTACCACTTTACCTCTCAGCCCTGCTCCTCACAAACCACCTTCTGCAACCCAACAGAACCCTCACTGTTTCTGCACACAGCATGCCAGTTTCCTTCTTCAGTTGGGCACATGTTCTTGGAAGGAAGCACCCCCTCATCTAAAGCCCTAGTCAATTTTACTCACTATTCTTCCTCGGCCTCAGCCCACGTCAGGCTTTCCCTACCTTTAATGCCTTTGATAATACTTTCTGCCTTTGTGGTTGTGGCCTTTAAATACGCACTGCTTTTGTACACATTTTAAACCCTGTATATAGGGACCCTAACCAGGTAGCTCAGTTGGTTGGAGTGTTGTCCGGCTACACCAAGGTTGCGGGTTTGACCCCTGGTCAGGGCACATACCAGAAGCTACTAATGAATGCATAAACAAGCAGGACAACAAATCTGTATCACTCTCCCCCCACTTTCTCTTTATATCAATCAATAAAAAATGTTTTAAAACGTATATACGGACAATTTATCTCTCTCAGAAGATAGCACCCAATTCAGAGTCCAATCAGAAGAAAGAAGTCACACAGCAAACGTAACAGTGAATGCATAATATAAAGAATTACTGACTGTAAGAGAGCAGAAACCATAAAGTTGTACAGAGAACCCTACAGGATAACTACAGTACCCAAAGAGAGAAAGAATGTGGAAAGGGGAGACAGGCTGCTGGGGATCAGACCTCTTTAGAAGGTGCTGTTGCAGCCTACTGGGTGGTGGAGGAGTTTGCTCGGTCCTTCAGGCCAGAGCTGGCAGGAAACACTTCCCTGCGGCAGGGTGGCATGAGAGTTTGGGACTGCTGTGTGCACCTTGGAAGGGTCACAGCAAGGTAGTCACCAGACCAGAGCTGCAGCTGCAAGCTCACTGGGGGACTGCACACACTCGGCACATCACTGGGCAACTTTCAGCTTTGCTATACCGGCAAGAAGAAACTAAAATAGAAGCACAATTCAACCGGTAGAAGCTCCTTCCCCCTAAAATGCCCCTTCAGCACCCTGCACTGACACAGCCCAACACTGTGAAAGCTACAAAGAAGAAATGCTGAAAGAGTCCAGCTCCACTGTCACAGGACAGGCAATGAAGGGTAGACTTTGAGCAGCAAAAATATGAATTGATAATTAGCACAGCATCTAGCAAAGGCCTTGTATATTGAAGCTCAATAAATCTTGTTAGTTTTAGTTGGTTAATTGAATGGCTGAATGAATAAGAGAAAATAGAATAGCTCTTACAACATAACAACATACAACTGTTCAAGCAGTACCAACATGTAAGACAAGTTATCAGAAAACATCAAAACAACAAGACATTTGCAACTCTCTTTAAGATACCTAGATTCTCATTTGCATTCTTCATCCAATCTAATGTGATACAATACACCGTGTAGCCTCTGGGAAATTCTACTATACACTTACAAGAAAATGAGAGAAAACAGAAAAAACATTATCTTCAGGTTTTTATGAGAATAGTTTTGACCTCAAGAATCCCAGAAGGGTCTTGGGGACCCATGGTGGTCTCCGGACTACAGGTGGAGACCGCTATATTATAATACACATAATTCCTTTCATCTTCATGCTCTAACAAGAACATTATCAGTGCTTGCATTTATATTGAATCTACTTCACTCATTCAGCCTTTGCAGTATATAAAAATATACTCTTTAAAACAAAAGTCTTCACTGGCATACTGGATATCTGGAGAATGAAAACAGAAAAAGCTGAATACTTTTACACCAGTATAAATTCACAGGGTACATTATCCAGAGTGCATCAAAGAAACAGCATAGGGTAGACACACACATGCACTCACACATACATACAGGCGCATGTACACAGATGCTAGGTAGACTCTAACGACAACCAGAATCAGGATTTGGGTCCCTGCTCATTCCGGTTAAGTTTTTTTTTTTTGTTGGTTGTTAATGTTTAAGCATTTCTGTTACTATTACATTTGCACTAAAGCCAATGTCACTGACCTTTTATATTTTTTATTTTTTGCATCTTTCAGCTTCTCATTTCAGCTCTTCAAGTTTCTTCCCCTAACCCCTTTATTCTTCATCTAATCAGGTGACAACGTAATTTACCAAGCTACTAAAAATAAGAACCTAGGAATCAGTTTGCTTTTTCCCTCCCCCCCTTCTCATATAATATCTAATTCTAAACCATCTCCTTAACCCATCCTCTTCTCTTCGTCTTTACTAGTTTTATCAAGCTCCTATCATCTCTCAGGACAACCAGAACAGGCTTCTAACAGGTTGCATAATTTCCACATTAGCAGCCCTAAAACAGTTTTCTACAGGCAGCCAGATTGCTTTCAAAACAGACAATTAATTTCCTCTCACCCCAACACTGCAATGAGAATAAAATGAAAACTCTTCCTAGCCTACCAGCTTCAATATAATCTGGCCTTTCTCTCTCATGGTCTCCCACCATTTCCTTCCCTTACTCAACGTGCCGCAGAAAGGTAGGCTTCCTGCTGCCCTTTGAAAACCCAAGCTCACACCTGCCTCTGTGTTTCTACTGGATTTTCCCCTGCTTGGAATGCTCTTTCCTCAGCTGGTTTATTTTCATCATTCAGGTCTCGGCTCTAATGTAATCTATTAATGAAACATCCCTTGGTGTGTTAACTAAAGTAGTGCCTCCTAAGGCTCTTTCTAACATGTCCTTCTTTGTTAATTCCTTCATAGTACTTGCCTCATACTGATGTTAATTTATTTGTTTACTTGATTGAAAACCTCCAGGAAAAGTAAAGATTTCATCTGTCGTGTTCATCACAAAATCTAGACCAATGTCTGGAATATTCAGTATGGAACAGCACCAATGTGTGCTGTTAGAACTAAACAGGACAACTACTATCTATTTGTATTGCCTGCTCTGCACGTCCATAGCACGTCTATAATGCTCTCTTTACGTGCCAAATACAGCACATCTATCTGTCCACCTGCCAGCCCTAGCACAAGCTTTTGAAGATCAGAAATATCATTTTTCCTCTAGCATCGAACAGATTTTGCACCTGTCAACTCTTGGTGAACTCAACTGAAGGAAATCAAAAATATGTAATTATAGAAATAATAATAATATTGTTTTTTTCAGATAGAACAAAAAGTCGTGGAGCCTGAAAGGACTAAAAAGTGTTCTCGACCCTGACAGCTCCCCTAGTGATTCCATTATCTGTGTAAGGTTGAAATAGGTGCCCTCACATTTTTGCATGCTCTATTATTAATTCCTCAAACTTTTGCATTCTATTATCTCTAAGATAATGCTTCCCTTCTAATAGAGTTCACCCTGTACACCACACAGTTTGTTTCTAAAAGGCAGAATGAAGCACACATTATAAAATGTCAGATTGCAAAAAGTAAACTTGTCCCTCAAACTCCAATTCAAAAGGACTGAACATTCATCTTCACAGTATTCTATTTCTAACATATTGTGCTTCCTAAAATATTCCTCCCTTTGCTTTAGAAAAACATAAAACTGTGTTACTGACATCCTGCAGGACTAAAATTTCTCATATTCCGTGAATAAATCTTTGTATTTGTTCTAGAGAGCCAACTTATATTTGAAAACTTAAAAAGTCTTGATTTCAGAGAACAGCTTCTTGAATTTTCAGACAACACAACATTTCAGGTAAAATTTGCACAATACTTCTTGGGGGCACTAGCCTCCTCAGGGAGATTAACTGCTACATGTTAAGATTTAGGCACTGGGCCAAACATTATGCTGTTGTTCCCCTACAACATCATAGAAAGCAGAAGCATGAATCTACTTGGCCCTTCCTCTGACCACTACAATCTTCATTAAGTCTGCTGTCAAGACTAAATGAGTTTGTCTTTAAGTGTTACAACATGCTGATTGGGTAGGTTCTTAATATTTGCTTTTTTAGACATAGTCATCATCCCTTTCTCTATTAAATAGTAGAGAGAATCTAGCTGGAAAATGTATAAAAACATTTCAAAGGCAAAAGTGAGATGACATTGTTAAAAATTAGTACACTTAAAAATCTTCATACTTCCCCTCACAACCTCCCTCAACGATGTACAACGCTACCTCACACCATCCACTCCAATGTGTCAGCAGCCCTCCTTCCCAGCTCTTTCCTTCCTGTTCCTTTCTTCAAGTTTTTTCTTTATTTATATTTAGAGAGAGGGTGGGGAGGAAAAAAGAGGGAAAGAAACATCAGTGTACCAGAGAAACATCGAATGGTTGCCTCTTGCATGCTCCCAATCGGGCACCTGGCCTGTAACCCAGGCAGGTACCCTGATCAGGAATTGAACCTGTGACTTTTCAGTTTGTGGGACAATGCCCAATCCACTGAGCCACACCAGTTAAGACCCTCCCTATTCCTTTCCAACCCTCTTTTCCAGAAAGTTCTTTCTTTCTCTAAAACTTGATGCAAATATAGAATATTCCCTCTGGAAACATACATACAGACGAAACTTCACCAACAACAGTAAAGGACTCATAGATGGAAGTTTAAGTTCTCCTATGATTTCTTCCATTTCTGAAACTGCATCACTCTTCCCCTTGGCTCCCCAACCTGCATATCTTTTTTCTTATGTGATACTGAAATGTCTTGAGAAGCAGCTGCTAAAATAAAAAGCAACTTGAAAGAGAATAGTCATTGTCTTATACTATGAAAGCAAGAGAGTCTGTGTCCTACAACTAATTTTGGAAATTATCACTTGTCTTTTCAAAGGAACGAAGATTGGAAAGAGCAAGAGAAGATAGTACAACCTGCAGCCTCTGAAGACAACAAAAAGACTAAATACCATACTAACAATTCCAGCCTGTTGTCTAGATATACTTTAACTCTTAATAATAGAAGACAAGAAATTAAGGTCAGTAGACAATGTGTACAGTGCTTCCATATCTCCAAATAAATGGATATTCCCAAAGTCAAAATATTTTACTCAGTTGTTGTAGTATGTCTCAAAGAACCAAAAATTCATATTAATATAGTAGAAGAATTCAGCTTTCTTTTGACTCAAAATTAATAAATAGAGTCAACAACTACTCCTAAAGAAGAAAACAGTAATGATCAATTAGAAATGAACTCAGGTTGGACAAGATTTCTCACCTGAATTTTTAGACTCAAGAGTGATCAGGCTACAGGAACAGTTCAATGGCCAACCAAGGAAACTGCAATCTTTATTCAGCAATGAAAGTTCCAAATTATAATCATAGACATTTTATAAAAGCCTCAAAAGGAAGAAATGACATTTTTTCTACTGTTGTCCAAATGAAATTATATTCTTATCTACGAAACGATTAAAAATTCAGGCTCTGAAATCACAGAGACCTTATTTTGCTACCTAACTGACATCACCCACCCCAACCACCCAACTCTCCGCTACTATTTTTGAGAAAAATATCTTAGGCTCAGAAAAGTAACTGTCTTAGATATAATAAAATTACTGTTTGAAAGCAGCATTGTGGAGAATTCTAAAAATGGGAACTATCAAAATAAAAAACGTCTTGTTTTTATTTACAAGTATCTAAACCAAAAATCAATCTGCCTGCTTGTTTTTCGAAAACACCGTCTGTCTTACAAGGCATACGTCAAACAAACGGGAGAAAAGCAAAAGGGAATTGATACTAGAATAGATAAGAGTATTCAGGATAGAGAAATGAAGGAAAGAATCCAAGTGAGAGGACTAAAAGAGAAGAAAAAAGCCATCAAACTTTAAAATAGAAGATCTGGGAAGACAGAAGAAAAAAGGAAGAACAAGGTAACAGAGAAAGTGGGGTTATATTTCTTTTCTGTCTCTCCAAGTAACTTCGTGGTTCCTACAAATACGACAAAGAAACTGTGGCCCCAGAAATACAAACGCAAATGAGAATGGTTTCATCACCTGAAATGCTGAGATTACTGGTTTTGGTCACAGGGAGTTTAATCATTTATATTCAAATATTAAATATAAAACTTTTTTAAATGACACATTTCTGTAAATCTCCTGAGCCTACATTAATTTAAGATAGCTCTAGTGGAATTAGTGATTCCCAACACTGCAGCAAAGCCAAATGCTGAATCATATCACTGTTCTCTAGGATAAGCTAGGCCATGTCCAATGCTGCCAATTCAGCTGCTTTTTGTTTTTTGGTTTTTTTTTTAATCACTAAAACACACTTGGTCAATTGTGAAGAGTAATGCTGACCAATGGTGAGAAAAGAAAGAGCATGAAAATACTTTCCTGACTGCTGGCATGCAATTAAGTCAACTTCCTCTTAGGAAAAACAATCACCCCAGGATATTCGTCCAACAAAATACGCCTTTTAAACTTCACCAAAAAAGCCTGCATGATGCAAGTGACCTCCATTCCGATAGTGCTCTCATTGCCCTGAGAGCAACTGGGAATTGCACTTTAATGTTTTCCTAAATGTTAACTTAAGGCTCAATGGGAGAACACAAACATTGAGAAATTGTAGAATTTCACTTTCCATACTAACTTTGGAAAGCTTTATTCTGGGGTATACTGTAGAAGTTAAAATGAAAATAGTTTTATCCCAAACAAGTAACAGTTGGTCAAGTACCTGATTCATGCACAGGTGTTTCCCCATCTCCCCCCAAAGGCACAGTGGCCTTCTTTTATGGAAGAAAAGAGGAAATGTTTAGTAGTTTAAAAAGTTTGACTTTCAGATTTTTCAATCTACTGAGATATATTTTCAAGATTTCAGTAATATTCATGAGACAAATAAAAACACCTTACACACAGAGAATAGGATCAAACTACTCACCTGGAGAATAACAGAAACAAAGATAGGTCTCCAACATTACTTTCTTCTAACTATTATATTATCAAGTATCTCCCTAGGAACTGTTTACATGACTTTTAAAAAAATGATTGCTGTTAAATGGTCCTATAAGCAGTGACTAAACTCCACAAGCATGATAAACTAGCAATGATTACTCCAATCATGTTGATATACATCCATGAGATTCAATATGATTCTACTGGTTAAAGAAATCAAGTGCATGTCCAGAAGGAGATAATACCATATATATAATACTCAAGATCCTCCCAAGTCTGGTCCATAGAAACCCTGCAATGCTTATATGCTACAAAGCACCAGCATAAACTCATAGTTCACAATTCACAATAGACATTCTTGCCCTTTTTTTTTTTACCCTTCATTTTGCTTTGAAGGGTTGCATACTCTTTTTCTCCCTTATGGAGCTCAAATTGGCAATCTCCTTAAACTCCTATCATTGATCATACAACTCTGTAAGTTATTAACAAATTTGACATTTCCAACTTTGAAGTGTTAAAATGTACAGAACTTTCCAAAATTAGTAGTAAACTTCTAAAGGGCTATTGCCACTGATTAGCCCTTTCCACATCACGATCAACACATAGCAGATATTTCCTTAATAGAAATGATGATGGAGCCTAATTGGAATGGATACTGTTCTATTAAGCTGAATGGATAACAAAACATAACAAAACGAGGCCCTTACATATGCTATCTACAAGAGACTCACTTCAGATCAACAAGCAGATACAGACTGTAAGTGAAGGAACAGAAAAAGATATTTCATGAAAATGGAAACAAACAAAAAAACTGGGATAGTAATACTTACACTAGACAAGATAAACTTCTTAAAACAAAGGCTATAACAAGAGACAACAAAGAACCCAACAATTCCACTTCTGGGAATTTATCCAAAGAAATTCAAAACACTAAATTGAAAAGACATATGTACCCATATGTTCATTGCAGCATTATTTATAATAGCCAAGATGTGGATGCAAGCTAAGTGTCCATGAATAGATGAATAAAGAAGAAGGGATGTGTGTATGTGTGTGTGTGTGTATGTGTGTGTGTGTATACATATATATATATGATGACATAAGACTCGGCCACAAAAAAACAAAAAATAATAAAATCTTGCCATCTGCAACAACATGGATGGACCTCAGGTGTTTTGTGATGACTGAAATGTCAAAGACAGACAAATGACACATGATTTCACTTATACTCAGAATCTAAAAAACAAAGTAAACAAACAAGCAGACCAGAAATAGGCTCATAGGTGCAGAGAACATTTTGACAACAGCCAGATGGGAGGGAGGCTGTGCAAACTGGTGGTTACAGATTAGTCACAGGGATGTAAAGTACAGTGTAGGGAATATAGTCACTAATATCTTAATAACTCTGTATGGTTTCAGATGGGTACTAGATTTATCAAGGTCTACTTCCTAAGGTGTACACTTGAAACTAATATAATATTCTATGTCAACTACAATTGAAAAACATTTTAAATATGTTCAAAAACAAAACTGTGGTAACCTCTTTAAAGGAGGGATTGCCTATGGGGTCATATAATGGAAAGATATGATCACATCCCATCTTTTTTCTGAGAAAATGAGGTTGGAGCAGTGAGCTGAAGAGCGAGTCATTATAGCTGAAGAAAAGGAGAAAGATGACTTCAGGCCGTAGAAACCACTTGTTCAAAGGACCTGGAGCAGAGAGATTACAATGCATAAGACAGATTGAACGTCTGACCAGATAAGCATAAAAGAGATAAGCATGGAGAAGCAGGAAGTATACAGACCAAGAAGGCCTGTAGAGAAAGATAAGAGGTTTTGGCTTAACCTTAAATGTTATAGAAATATATGGAACAGATTGAAGCCAGGGAGGCGGAGGTTGCTGTCCTAATTTAGATGCGCACGTTGGAAAATCCCAGGGCTACAGTGCAGAAAATAGAGTGGTGATGAGGGAAGGAGCAGAGTGGCTCAGGGACACCAGTTATGAAATAGTTGTAGCATTCTAGAAGAGAAAAATTCTATTTAATTATGGTAGTACATGACGGAAATGATGGAAAGCAACCATCCAAAACTTACATCAGGTAAAGATCAACAAGAATTGATGCTGCATGAGATATTTAAGTCATTGTTTGGGTGTTAGAAAGCCCAACCAATGACTTAAATATAACTCAAGACACCTCCAGTGGAGACACACTGCTGGGGATAGGCAACACTGCTCCCTTTGCTGCCTCTGGATATCCATGCTTCCACTCTTTGCAGAAGGAAATCCTCAGTCTGCAGTTAATAGCTTCCTGGGTCAGAGTTTATTCGGGTGGTCTGAATGATGGAGCTTTAGGGGCCTGTCAGTATCCTATCTATGAGGGTGGTTGAAAGGTGTTTCACTTTTCTCAGGCCTTGAGAATTCATAAGGAAAGAAATTCAACAAATATAGGAAAGCCTGCCAAAAAATAATGAATCATCTAAGAAAGAATGGGTATTAATTTTGTTGAAACATATTAGAGAAGATATCGAGTAGGCAATTAGATACGTGATTCTGTATCTAATTGGAGGAAAAATTTGGCTATAAATATTTGTGAATCATCTCTGCATGTCTATTGCACATGCAAATTCCATAATGCCACTACTTTTCATTTTTTGTAAACTTTTTAACAAAGTCTTAAATAGTTTACAACCATGACAGAGTAAATTTAAGGAAATTATTGCCCCACCATATACGTTTTGTATTACTATGGGACATGGACTGGCACAACCTGGTTACAACAATTTTTATCACTGGTAGTGACAGAAATACTACAGGAGATAGGAGAGAAATTCATTCTAAACTTCTAACTTACGTGGCTAGTTCTGATAACTAAGAATGTTCTTACCATCTTGTACCAAAATATTATTTCAATAGCGATTAATAATTTAGGTGATTTCCAAGACCCCACATAAAAACCTGTCTGTGGCTGGATAAAAGTAACTAAATCTTGCACTCACAAGCACACATAACTTGTTTGTCTTGAGTATATTAATCTCTTGACCCTCACTAACCTCATCTTTGAAGCTGAACAAACATTTCCTGGTTTATTTTTTCAAATACAAAACCAAAACTCCTTGTTGAGCATGTTATAAGTTTATACTGACCAGCATTCAATTAAAAAGATGTGTTCTTGGGGGGTGGGGGGGGGGGCAGTGGAACTTGAGAAGACACTAAAACAGATATGCGTATTTGGGGAGAAAAAATTGGAACTAATTGTGATTGAAACCCCATTGTGATTATCCTCTCTACAGAAGTTAAATCACTTCCTGGAACACAGAAAAACACATAAATATCCTTTGACACCTGAAAAATACAAAAAATTAATGATAATCAAACCAGTTCATCAGAATAAATTAGGTGGGCATAAAGAAATTCACCCTGATGTCAACATGGAGCTTCTAGAAAGCACTTCAGGCTAAGGATGTCCTTCCACTTAGGAAAGATCTCACAAGGGGCACTAGTCATACCACAGGGCCTCTGATGCTTCTTCTTTTTAAAAATTTAGTAACTAAATTGTGTTCTATCATTTGGTCAGAAGTACATCCCCGATTCTTTCCTTACAGGCAGTAATGGCCTCGCTATCAAGTTTCTTAGGGTAGTAATGGAAAACGAGGTTCCACCACCTTTCTATTGCCCAGAATCATATTTGGGGTGAAATCTACAGGTCAAAATTACTACCACAATCCCCAAACAAAACCGGGTAAGAAGGGCAGTGGGAGAGTTGCAAGCTGTTAAGGTGCTAAGCAAAAGAAAGATGCAGAAGCATAAGGAACCTAAATCTTACACAAATTTAATAGATTTGTTCAGAGGACCTGCTAGAAGAATAAGATTTCTCCAGTGGCTACAATGTCTTCCTACAACAAGTCGTTTTGTCTAAGTATAAACTCTTCCTCAGGTCTCTATTAAAGAAGTAAAAACAGCTGAATTTCACGGCCTGTCAGTAAAACCACATGGCTCATGACATAAACATGGCAACCAGATAGGGTTTGAAGATTTTCCCTCTGGCGATGAGCATTTGTCTCAGGCCCCAGTCAATTTTCTTAAGGGATCCCCTCGTTCTAGCAGACCTAGTAAGTAAGCATTCTTACTTTTACCTTAAAAACCTCCAAATGTGCAAGAAAGCATTCTCTGTTGAATGCCTGTGGGCATAAAGCCCTTTAAGAGTGGACCCCTCATTCAGTGGTTCTCCAACATGACCAATCTTCTGAAAAGGAAACCTTTCTCACTGGCCTCAGTGATAACTTGAACTATTCAGATAAATTTGAGTGTTATAAGAGTTTACTCATACAAATAAATGTACAAATCAACCCCATTAAATTAACATTTATTTAACATAATAAATTATGTTTGGCAGAATCAATATTACAAACATTACATTTAATACTGAAAACATATACTCTTTTTACATACTACATTTTACTTCTGGGTCTGAGTCTTTTGATTTTATCACGATGAAACATCGTTTGAGTCAATGTTGTTATAATCTATTTTTATTTGATAGAAATTTTTAGCCATTTATTTATGTTTTTAATTGACCAATAAATTTAATAATGCATTCCAAAATACAAAAGTAAGAAAAATTTAAACCCACTTATTAAAAAGTACTTTCTGATTATTTACCATATTTTAATGAGGTTTTCTAAGCTAATATGTAGAAATCCAGGAGCTGCACAAAATATATGGTGAAAAAACAGTATGGCATCAACTAACATAAAGTCACAATTTACATGTTTCTCATGCTCATGGCATGTGTTATCTGCCCCAGAGTAACTAAATTCTCCCATCACTTTATGTGAATTACCCTTAAACCTTCATGTGTGCACTAAACTATGAGGTACTTTATACTTTCACTTAGCAAAGATGTAAATGAAGCATCAACACGAATGCAAATAATGCCTCGGCATTAGTTCTCAATCATCCAGACCAGACTATCTTAATTATAAGATGTATAAGTAAACGTTAACTTTAGACTCATAAAGATAAAAATATATAATTTTTTTAACCTTCATAGAACTCAGAGAATATGCCTACAGATCATAATTTGAGAAGCACCTCCCTAGCTCAATACACTCAGCATCAAAAGAACTTCATCATTTTT
>VMDR010030973.1:0-12197 GCA_007922815.1 Macrotus californicus
TTTGGACTGTTAGGGGCAGACTGCATGCACTTTAGCCCTACCGGGTGTTACTCTTTGGACTGTTAGGGGCAGACTGCACGCACTTGGGGCAATGCAGACCCAACTCACTTAAGAATTTGGCTGTGCATCTTTTCTATACATGGTGTAACTCATACATGTAACACAGTTGTTTCCATCACATGGTAACATGTAATTAGAATGATAACTAACTCTACAAAGTAGTTAATAGATGAAATAAACCTTACCTGTCAGAAGGTAGTGTGGACTTGGAGGTCATGGCAGAGATGTGACTTGAACCACACCTTGAAAGACAGGAAGGAATTAGAGGGTCAGCATCAGCCAAGGTCTCATAGTGGGAATATTCAAGGGTACTTCAGGGTCCAGGGAGTGCCTCCTACTTTTCTGAAGTGGAGCCTCTGAAAGTAGCCTTGAGGGGGAAGTTCAGAATGGAAGAGGGAAGAGTATTGGTCTGGAGAGGGTCTTTAGTTACCTTAAACTTTGGGCCCAGGGTAAGGACACAATAAATACTTGCTAATTCATAAATCAATCCAGTGTAGCAGAGTTATATATAGACTAACTGGAAGGAACTATTTCTTCAAGGTAAGACATGATTTTTCACATTGTTAAGTAGTTATTGAACTTCAAACATTTTTCCTAGATGTTGGAAATACAGGGTCTGGCAAAGTAAGGCCCTCTTGAGTATGGTTCATAGAGTAATAACATGGGTGTAATAATTTATAGTTTTAATTTGAACATTTCACCTATGTCATATGGTGTGCTTGAGTGTGATACTGTTGTGTTACAGAATTACATGCTTCTGATTTTGTAATAAAAATGGGGTGTTATTTGTGCCAGACCCTGTATATTAATAGTGAGCTACACAAAGAGCCCAGTTCTCATAGAGCTTATATTTTAATGAGAGTTGAGTGACAGACAGTTAGAAGCTGAATAACTCAATTAATATTGAGACCATCTCAGACAGTGATAGATGTGAGGAAGACAATAAAATGATGGACAGAAATTTGGAGGAAGAGGGTTACTTTAAATAGGGTGATTAGAAGGGTCTTGGAGGAGGTAACATCACCAAGCTAATGTTCTGAAGGAACATTAAACACAGATCTGTTCCTACACAAGGGTGCCATCACTTCTCCACTCATGTCTCTTGTCCAACCACACCTTCTGTCCTAGGCCTGGAGGTGCCTTCTCCTGGACCTTCCTCACTTCTGCAAAGGTAGCCTGTCCTAGGTTGGGTGACTGGCCCCTAATCTGGCTATAATTTTCTGCTTTCTTAATTGTGAAACAGAGAGGATGGACCAGCTTTTTCATGTTTCTTTGAGTTCTAGCCTTCCATTTCTACCATTGCATTTCATGTTCAAAAATGCAGAAAAGATACTGGAACTGTTTGTAAGGGGCCACTAATGTTTTCAGTTATCCTTGAACCTAGAACTGGGGTGATAACCAAGTTTGATCACCCAACCACTAGTTTCCAGGGCTCTGTAGCAATGTGGTAAACTGACAGTGGGCACCTGTGCCTCGTCCCTCACGTATGCTATCATAAACTCATGAAGCTGAATTTTTTTTAAATGACATTTCCAGACTTCCTTGCAGCCAGGCTTCTGGGTAGGAGTTAGATTCTGCCAATTAGATGTTCTTGATAGAGATTTTGGAAGCAAAAATGAGATAACACTGCCTCCCTGTTACTTTCCTGGAAGTTCTGGAAGGAGACTGGCAGGGGAAAGCCCTGCTGCCTGATCCCTGGACCCAGCAACAGCACAGGGTCTTGAATGCAACCTTTGCAGTGCAGCTTCCTGCCTGGGGCTGGGGAAGCAGCTCCCCGGGCATCCTGCTGCTCTGGAGGTCTGTCCTGGAGGCCCAGTCTGGAGGCTTTGCTGTAGCCCTTACACAGATTTCATGAGCACCTAATTCCCTGTAGAACATCTGGCTAGAAACCTAGAGAGATTTCTCTTTCATCAACTGAGCCCTAACTATACTCAGGGAACCACTAACCCATGTTCAGAAAAAGGAAATGCTCTTTCAGACCATGGTTATAAAAGCTTTAATTTATCTTTATTTGCAAATCATTAGAAGACCCATAGTTCCCAAGTGTATCAGTCAGGGTTCCCCAGAGAAACAGGACCAATAAGATACAGAGATAGAGACAGAGACAGAGACAGATATAGAGATAGAGATAGAGATAGAGATAGAGATAGAGATGATAGAGACAGAGAGGTAGGGATTTACTATGAGGGATCGTCTCACACTATTATGCAAGCTGAGCAGTCCCATGATCTGCCATCTGGAAGCTGGAGAAGCAGGTGATAGAATTCGGTCCAAACCCAAAGGCCTGAGAACCAGGGGAGCCCACGGTGTAAGTCCCAATCCAGGATCCCACGTCCCAAGAACCAGAAGCACTGATTACTGAGGGCAGGAAAAGATGATGTCCCAGCTCAAGCCAAGAGCAAATTTGTCTTCCTTCTCCTTTTTTTGTTCTATTTGGGGCCTTAAAGGATTTGATGATGCCCACCCACGTTGGAGAGAGCCATCTACTTTATTCAGTTCACCAGGTCAAATGTTAACCTCTGCCTCCAGACACATGCTCACAGACACTCCCAGAAATAATATTTTACCAGCTATCTGCATCCGTTGGCTCAATCAAGTTGTCATGTAAAATTAACCATCACACTAAGAAATATACCTCCCTACATAAAGAACCTCTCTCCCTCTCCCTCTGCCCAACCTGTTACTCTCAGGAATGAATAGACTTCTAGCAAAAGTATAAATAGGGCTTGGGCATATTTACATTGGAGCTATTCGCCCTTCATTCAGACATGTTACTGGGGAGAGGAATTAGCCAGATTTGTAACATTGAGTGAGTAATGCCACTGACAAATCAACATTTGAGACACAAACTGCATTTGTAAAGCCAAGGACTCCTATTTAGACATAAAGCCAAACCTTTCAAGGATTATGAAGGAATAATTTTTCCCTTCCTCTTCCCTTTTTGAAGAAAACCATTGGTTTTTACCCAGTCCTTCCCCAACAGAAAAGTTAGGAGTTTGAGCTGATTTTTATTTGTTCTTTTTTTGGAGGGGGAAGGTGGGGCATGTCTTTTAAAATTTACTTTCTGAAGATTTCAGAAGACTACCGCTATAAAATATTTACTAAAGTTTTCATGAAACTTTATATACCAGTGAATTTCCTTTGTCCACAAAAGTTTCCATCCCTTTAGAAGGTGAGACTATCACACCAGCAGCTAATGCAGTCTAGGGTTAAGGCTCATCAGAGGGGAATTTCAGAAGCCTGTAGGGCGATAGTCCATTCAACCCTTTCGTTTTATACAGAAAATGATCTCCTAAGGGTATATACATTCAAAGTGAATGCATAGAAACCTATTTAATTATTTGCCTGGACCAATCACCTCCTCACCCCCATTTCCAAGTTTATGGGGCTTCTAATGAAGGAGACTGTTGGTGGGAGAGACCCTTGTTTGATAAGGAAACAGGACTAGGACATTCAAAGAATATAGCTTAGGGTCAAGAGCCTCAAAATTAAACACAGAGGAAATGAAGGGAAAGGGAAGAAAAGAATAAGAAAATGCTGCTCAAGCTTTCCTCCCTTTTCAGGTACAGAATAAGCCACAAAACAAGAGTTCGACTCATGCTAGTTGCCTTCTCCATTACTTCCCTGTTTTTTTCCGTAACTCTTCTCTCTGAAAAATTTTTTTCTCTATGTTCTGCCTTGCTGGATGGATATTCCCTTCGAAGCCTCTGAAGGCAGATTCAGCAATCACAAATAAACATTTCTTCCTGTTACAACTGGAAGCCCATTTCCCACTGTCCATAGCTTTCCTAGTCTACACGGCAGTGATTCAGCGGCCAGCAGAGGGTTGTGCGAGAAACTTTCCCTTGCTCTGATGGAACAGGCCTAAAACACACCTCTGAGTGCCACATTCTTGGTGAGCCACTAGCCTTTGACTATTCTTTCCAACAGCCAGGACCTAGGGACATGTCCTGGATTCATAGTCGCCGTGGGACATGCAAAGGGGCCCAGCCACACAGGGCATCTGCAAATACACTTCCGGTCACTCTTGCAAGCTAATGTACACTCAAGACATCTCACCTGAAGCTGTTATCAGACATTCATTCACTTAATTATTTCCTTAACAAGATGCTACTCCTGGCTGACAACCTGAATGGGAGAAAGGAGGCTGTGTAAAAAAATAAAAAGAAGGATGTCTTTGGAAGAAAGATCCTGTTGGAAAGCCACAAAGACTGACCTATGTGTGCTGAGGCACAAATAGAACAGAAAGTGCTGGAGGGTTAGAAGAGACACAGCAATTCCTATTGAATAATTTCTTCACCTTTTCCTTTTTCAAAAGGATGGCAAACGGGTCCTGAAAAAGATGCTGAGCCCTTATAATTTCTACCTGTGGCTACATTTTATCTAACTTCAATAAAAGCAGCACCCAACAGAAGCGGGAATGTCCGGGGCACACTTCCTGATCTGTACAAACCTATAAAAGTTTGTTGTTCACAGGCAGCTTTTTACTCAGGGCTGGATGGTAGGGCGAGGGCCTGGGGGCAGGGCAGACAGGAGGAGAAGGAGGAGAGGGAAGGAAAATGCCTCTTGAAGTAAATTCAGACAATTAAATTTCCACCACATGGTCTCCAGCCTCAGGAAAGGTTTCAGCAGAATAAAGAATCTTGGGCTCAGAAACCGGGACACAGAGCCTATGAGACCAAGGTCTCAGGAGCATCAGACGGGAAGAGTTCTGTGTACGGCATCACTGCTTTTGGCAGCGGACTTGCAAATTAACATCAAATGCTGCGCAGTCAGGCAACTTCTGAGCAATTTCAAGTAAGTACGGTCATAATTCATCTCTAGTCAAACAATGTGAGAATTTCATGAGAGCAACAGGAAAAGTTCTAGAAGGAAAGAACACTTCTCATTTCCATTGTTCTGCAGACACTCCCTCTCAGGCAGTGATTTTTTTCGCCCGGTTGCTAAGTGGGAGTCTGCTTATTGGAACATGAGAAAACGTAAGCCATATTCTTTTATTCCAGCGAAGGAGAAGGGTGACTGTTTAATTCTTACGTAACGCTGGGCAGATGACATGCAAAGTGCACTTGTTTGTGTGATTTAGCAGAACTTGTGCTTTCTTAGCCTCCCACCCAAGTAACTGGAGAACATCCCCCGGATGAGGGAGTGCTCACGATGGTGGGGGGGGGGTCCCAGCTCTGCTGTGGGCATTGAGACTTGCTTGCAGATTGAGCGTGCACTGTGCAAAGTGTTCAACTAATTTTTGTTTATTCTGAAAAATGGTGAGAGGGCTCTGAAACTATTTATACAAGCCTCGATGTGGCTAAAAAGGTACATCGACTCTCCCTAAAGTGCTATGTAATCCACGCAGATTTTGTTACACACACGATAATAGCAACCATTATACCTGGGTACCTATAGTCAGGATTGTGACCCAGACTAGATCAGACTAATCACGTAGTGTTTGCTGAGACTTCTCCCACTCTTAGAAGTTCTGTAACTCTGTACTAGGATCACAAACACCAGTGTTTTGAGTGTGATAGTAAAGCTTATAAAAATGCTACAGAACAGGGTTTAATGTTTTGTTTTGTTTTTACTTTGTACTTTGAAATAATTATGGACTCGCAAGAAGTTACAAAAAATAGTACCGAGAGGTCCCTTACACCAGGTACCCAACTCCCCGAAATATAACACCTTATGTAACTACAGTACATTATCAAAGGCAGGAAATTGGCACAGGCACAATACTACTCACTAGATACTGTTAACTAGATTCAGGCCTTACAGAGACTGAACAGGTTTTTAAAATCACTCAGGCACAGCTGGAGATGACTTGAACATTTGCATGAAATTTATCCTTGGGGTAACCTGGTGTAGAGAATTGAGTTCGCTGTCATCAGATCTACATATCTGGGCAAATTATTTTTCACTGAGCCTCAGTTTGTTTATCTACAGGATAGGAACTATAATACTACCCAAATAAATTGGCACGAGGAAACATCTCCAGTCCAGTAACAGCGGCACATTTTAGGAACCCCAACTATAACAGTGTCCTTCGTTCCCTCAGGAGACCTTACACTTCAGTTCTCAGGATTTTGTAAGAGTCCCAGGTGATCTCCTCAAAATCAACCTGGTTCTGGATTCCCCACTCCCCTCAGGCTGTTCCTGTCTCTTGACAAAAGCACATCCTGAAAATATTTGAAGTAAGAAATTTCAGTTCTAGGATGGGCTTCTCTTAGAAGCAGCTCCTTATGCCAAGATGGTGACTTGAAAACTTTGGGCCCACCCTGCTCCCCACAGTCATCTAGCTGGCCTGGACTCTGTGAGCCTGTGGGCTGACCCCCAAGCTGGTTGTTGAGGGTGAGCTAGACTGTCATCCCATTCATTTTCCTCCCCTGGCTCTGAGGTGGACCCTGAGGCTTGGACACTGGAAGTTAGAAGAAGGTAGGGTCAGGCGGTCCCCAATGGTGGGTTTTCTTTCCGCATCCCTGACTACCTGCCACCCTGTGCAGCTGTGCAATTTGCACTAATTGTAGCATCAGTCCTGAGGGTGATGATAAAGCCCATATATACAGGCTTCTCCACCTCCTGTCTCTTATTGTGACTCACAACAATTTGTCCATTATAAGCCAACTGGGCAAGTGTCATCTTTCCTTCTCTTTTTGGTACGATGCCCGCCATGGTTAAATGGCCAATTAATAAAATTTTAGTAACAATGCTCCTCTGGTCTAGTGTTCTGGAGGTAGCACTAGGCAGAGAGTGAATCTGGTGTGGACTTCCTTAGAGCCTGGGTCCCTTGTAGAGGTTCTGGGGTCACCGCAGTGTTGGTTGGAGATGGGGTAGAGAGAGCCCAAGATGTCATGAGGGTTTGGGGGAGGAGGGAACATAGACAGGAGCGAGTTCAGAGGACGGGAAGTTGGAGTGGGGTGGGTACACTTCTGCTTAAGGGAAGCATGAGGTTTTCGTGTAGACTTCATACTTGGGACCAGCCTGTTTGAACCTTAGCTCTGCCACTGACCGACCATCTGTGTGCTAAAGACAAGTTCTTTAACCCTTAGACTCTATTTTCTCACCTGTAAATGAGGATAACAGTACCTACCTCGTAGACCATATTATAGTGAATGCAAAACAAAAGTGAAGAAAAAGTATCTAGGGCCTCAATTAAGGTAAATTTTCCTACCCACTTTAACCTTCTAAGAAACATCCAAATGCAATTTAACCTGGAGGTGTTCACCTGTCAGTACTCAGGCACTGAGGGCCTAGGACAGTTTACCCAGGCTTAGGATTCCGTTCCCACTGACCTTCAAATCTCCCCTGAGAGCGTACGAGGACTGGGACAAGAATAGTGCAGGACGGCCCTACACTTTGGAAACGGAGGCAGTTCACACCCTGAGACCCTCAGTTAACCAGGTGTGAAGGCCGAAGATCTGAAAGGCAGGTGTTTGTTTTCTCCAAAGCAGCGGGGAATGGGGGGATGCGGGCTGTACCTGCGCTAAAGGTCGCGACCCCTGCTCTAGCAGCGGCCAGCGGCACACGAGGGTGCCGGGGAGCAAGGGACAGCGTCGCGCGGCAGAAGCCCTGCCCCGGGGCGCACGGTCCTCCCCTGCGGCGCGGCGGCCGCCAGGTGGCACCAGGACCCAGGAACTGGGTGCTGTCCGCGGACAGGGCAGGGCGCGAAGGGGTTAACGGGTGGGCAGGGCTGCGGCGCCGGCGCTTCGGAGAACCCACCCGGGTGCACGGAGGAGGGAGCGGCCGGGGGCTGCGGAGCCCGGCGCCGCGCCGGGCGGGGGCGCGGCCAATTGGACGGCGGGCCCGGCGCGCGCGGGGCCAGGCGACATGGAGGCAGGCGCGGCAGCCAGCCGCCCCTGACGCGCCGCTCCGTCCCGGTGGTCGGCGAGGCCGAACCGGCCCGGGCTCCGCGGCGCGGAGATGAGCAGGTCGGCGGCGCTCCTGCTCTGCCTGCTGGGCTGCCACGTCTGGAAGGCGGTGACCAAGACGCTGCGGGATCCGGGTGCGGGAGCCCAAGGTGGGTGCGCGGCGGGGCGAAAGGCGAGGCTGGGCCGGCGGGCTTTTGTGTGGGCCACGGGCCTGCCGCAGAGGTGGCGGCGGGGAGGCTGTCGGGCCGCATTGTGTCGCGGCCGCGGGAGCCGGGCCTGCAGCCCCCGCGCGGCTCTCTGGAGGGGGCGGCGCCGCCCCGGACGCCGAGGGGCCTGGAGCAGATGCTTCCGAGGGGCTGGGGACAGGTGGGGGTGCCGGTGGCACCAGCTTTGCTGCATCGGGTGGCGCGTTCTAATGCATCCGAAGGTCCTTTTCTTTATGCCTTGATTCGGGCATGCGGCTCCATCTCCTTTGCCCCAGCCACAGGGGCAGCACCCGCGTCGCCACTGCCCTCTCTGCCCTCCGGGCTCTGGTCCTAGAAGCCCGAGCTTGCAGACTGCGCTCGATTCTTTTCTTTTTTTGTGGTGGCGAGGGGTGGGTGGGCTACCACCGCCGGGGTGTCCACTGCACCGCGGGACCCCGAGGTCCACGGCCGCTGCCAGCCACCGGCCTGCCACAGTTCGGGAAAGTTTAGGGGGTCTCCTCCTCCTCCTCCCCATTCGACGTCTTCTCTAGGCCTTGGGGGGTTTCCTCGTCGCCGAAGGAGTCACGCCGAAAGGGGAGAACGAATTGGAACTGGGAGGCCCTAATCACTTTAAAATAACAACAATCATTTCCAGGTCTGTATGTCGCCAGCTCCTGCCTTTTGTCTAATCTTTGGCCTCTGCAAGTCTGCTTTCCAGCCTTGGAAGTAAGGTGGTCGCCTCTGAGGAAGGCCAGGCGCCTGTCTTTTGTTTTTAAAGCACGAATTTATTTGGGGGGGAACCCCAAAGCTTCCTTTGCACGCTTTTGTGGGGACAGAATGCTTCTCTGTTGCCTGCCTTTTCAAAAGGGTGAGTGAGGCCGCCGCAGAGGAGCATCCGCCTCCGCGCAGGACACCGCTGCCGGCTTTGCGCGGACCTCACGGGTCTCCCGCAAAGGTCCCCTGCAGCCCTGAAGACCACCCGCTCCGCCCCAGCCTCCTTGCCCATGCCCTTTCCTTGCAGAAAGGTGTGTGCCCTGTGAAGTCAGTCCTGCAGGCAGAATGAAGAGCTTCCCTCCCGTGTCGTCTTGCTCAGACCCTGCCTTACCCCCATCCTCATGCTAACCCTCTTTTTCCCTTGTAACAAATACAGGAACAGAGGACCTGGGTAGCCTTCTACTCCTGACGTTGTATCGGGGAGTGCGATTCTACCCACAGCCTACTGGGTTTAGTTTGTTACCTGCACGTTGAATTAAAGGTTTTCATATCCATCCCTTGCTGTACGTTTGCCGGCATCTATTTCTTGCGTTGCCTTGGCTATAGCTATAGTATGATATGATCGTACGATACCATATTCATGCTAATTCATACCATTTTATGAATTGTGTATAAATGTAGTAACGCATATTATGGAAGGGGGGACATAGACAAGGTACAAAGACCCATGCATTTCTTCATGTAGGAAATGAATGTTTAGGACATTAGGTCATTGGTGTTGAATTGTAGCCTCTTTCATTAATATCCTATTGCTCTTTGAATCAGCTATTTTAATGAGTGATATTTTGTGTTTCAAGGAAACCATTAATTCCAAAGAAGGGGTTGACTTTTTTGTTTTCCACTTGAAGTGCAATGTGTAGAAATATTAAGTTCGTGCACTTGTAAAATAGGGAAGGCTTGGTTGGCCTCAGCTGGGGAGGGAGTCATGAAAAAACCTACTAGGTTTAGGTTGGAGCCCATGTTACAGAGTTTTTGCTGCTAAACATCAAGTAAGGTAACAACTCTCAGAAATGGGCTGCTCTGTGAAGTGGAAGAGGAATGACAACTGTGAGGATATTTATGCCATAGCTGAGCGAATCTTGGGATATGGGATGGTTGAGCGGAATATTTTTCGACCTAGATTGCTTCCTTGACTGGATGAGGATGGCTTCTTAAAGGGTTGAGCCCAGGAGCCTTCACCAAAGGCAGGGTCTCACTACCTGGCATCTGGGTTTTGAGTAGTGCCATTTTTATGGGAATGGACAGTATCTCCTTTGACATCCTGAGGTCTCTTCCACCACTCTGAGTTCTTCCAGCCATCTTGACACTTGTAACATCGTTTTAAAGTGCATGTTTTCTCTACTCTCCTGGATTGCACGCAATGAGACAAATGCCACATCCGATTCCACTCTACATTTTCCACGGCGCTTTGTAGATTGTTGTGCACATACCCGGTCAGTGCTGTCGAGGGAGGGCTGAAGACAACTAGTGCGCACACTGTAGGGCAGCGATTTCCAGCCTTTTTCATCTCATGGCACACGTGAGCTAATTAGTAAAATTCTGTACACACCCCAAAATACATTTTTTTTGCCAATCTGACAAAAAAAAAACCCTATATCATTTTGATTCATTTGTATCAACGGCTGTTGTTGTGTTGGCTGTTGTCATTTTTAAATTTGACAATCTAAGGGAAAAAGAGGCCAGTGTCCCTGACTAAATAGTCAGATACTGCGTGTTTTAAAAATTCTTACAGCTCACCAGTTAAAAAATCTAGTGCGACCTGCAGCCATCGTCATTAGCTTGCTTTCAGGAGAAAACTTCAAAGCGTACCTCCTCTGGAACCTAATTTGTAGGAGTTTTACTTCTGTTCTGAAACGTACTTGAATCATACTTTGAACATGAATTGTGCACGCACAGACATTGTGTACCAACAGGACTTAGCGATTACTTGGAAAAACTTAGAGACCCAGAACACACAGGTCATACACTGTGTAGTATTCCAGCTAGATTCTTGGAACTAAATGACACCTTCCTCATTAAATGAATCTTTACTGTGTTATCTGACACCTTCCTCATTAAATGAATCTTTACTGTGTTATCTGAGGAAACTAACATCGTGTTATCTGAGGAAACTAACATCTTGCAAAACTTCTTGGCATAACTTTGCTATTTATATATTGAAGACAAGATTTAAGGTTTGGCTTCAGATTCTCTTCTTGCTGTAGCTGCTTTGAATCAGCGAAGGGATTTCAAAGGCAATGGGTGTCACAGTGAGGGTTTGCTAATCATGAATTTGAACTAGTTCTAGAATATGATTGCATATTTTTATTAAGTGTTTCATCTAGGTTGCTCTAAAATGTTTATAGTATCTTTTTTTTTTTTTTTGGAAATGTTACAGAAACTGTTATTCCAAAGCACTGACTAATTTTGCCTCTCCCCATCTTTTACAAACTGTGCAGTGAGCCTGACTGGATGGGGGGGGGGGGCTGTCCCTGAGAACAGTAAATTGTGCAGATGTGCTTTGTTAGGGGTGTATTTTCGGAGCCCAGCATGCTTTATGTGCCAAAAGAGGTCAGAGCTAGGTTAAGGACTTCGGGCTTGGACTTCTGTTGTATGATCTTGACTTTGCTGCTCATTATCTAATTTTGCAATGATGTGTTAACTTTTGATTCATCTCAGAGAAGCTACAATCTGTCATAACATTTGAGGTGAATGGTTTCTTCTTTCTGAGAGGTCTGTTCTCGGTGAAACCCAAATTCCAGCTATTAGAACACCCTGATCAGTTGCAAGTCTATGAAACAGCATAGGATGTGAGGAAGGTCAGTCAATAAAGCCCTACTTATGCCGACATTGTATTAGGAACAATCATCTAAATAAAACTCACAGACCTACATCCTGGGAAACCAGAGGACTTTGTTGAAGCCAGGTGCGAAAGCTCTGTGTAGAAGCAACAGCAAGGTCTGGGGAATTTCTGGCAAGGTCTTTGAAATGACTTTATGAATTATTTTTATATCCTATTGGCACTTGTCCTATAATACAAGGGATGCCCGGATTTCTAAACTAAAAGCCTGCAGATAAAAGTACTTTCTAAGTTTTAATCAGCTCTTTATTTTGAACAAAGTAGTGATGATATCTTTGTAAATCTGTACATCTTTATTATTGTTGATAAATTCTAATTTAGTAATTTTACTAAATATTCTTTACTAAA
Organism: Macrotus californicus; assembly: GCA_007922815.1. Taxonomy (NCBI): domain Eukaryota; kingdom Metazoa; phylum Chordata; class Mammalia; order Chiroptera; family Phyllostomidae; genus Macrotus; species Macrotus californicus. The sequence goes on from VMDR010030973.1 coordinate 12,063, forward strand.
AAAGCACTTGGAAATAAGTTGGAGAGACAACAGACAATACCGTATATGGAAGAAAGAATTTGATTAAAAATTTTCAGAAAACTAGATGGGAGAATTTGTCCTGTGATAACAACTACTTTTTGTATGTTTTGTGAA
>VMDR010030974.1:0-12188 GCA_007922815.1 Macrotus californicus
ACACTTTTACATTAACGAAGCCAGTTTGTGACTGTAAAGGATGGAAGCTTTGACAAATATCAGAAAATGAAAATCAATCCAAATGTAAATAGCATATGGAAACCATGTGGGGAATTGCACCACAGGCAAGTAGAGCGGCAGGGTAGCGGGTGGTTAAGAAACTCCAGCGTGCAAGTTCCTTTCCTTTCCTGTGGGAATGAAAATAGGCTTGATGGGATTATTGTCGGAAATTAAATGAGTTATCTTATATAAAATAAGTAAAATAGTCCCTGTCATTTTGGAAGCTCTGTAAATATAACTAGCATATTGCCTGAGAACTGGTTTATTTCGGAGGAGCCCCTCCCTGCTGTTCAACACAAGATCCCACGTGCTCTAAGGCTGCCAGGTTTTTCTTCTCCTTTGGTTATGAACCTCTCATTCTCTCATAGCGAAGCTACACAGTGAATGTGATTCTTTGCCCCGAGCAGCAGTTCAAGTCCTGAAGGCCTTGCCTGTGCTCAGCAACTTCTCCCTATAAAGGGTGCAAACTGGCTAAGACTCTTCAGTATACACTGAGACTCTGTCTGGGAAGCAGTGCGGCTCCTTCTCTCAAGGAATTTTTACTGTACATATAAAGAGGGAAAAGGCACATTAAAAATTAGATAGTAATATGTGTTAACTTTATGACAGTGTAAGAGATGAAACAAGGTGACGCAGACACTAGTTGAGGGGCACAGATAAAAGTGGTGAGGGTTTAGAGGAGCAGGCAGCCACTGTGAATTGAAGGGATCTTAGTGGGATGGAAAGGAGCTAACAGTCTGGATAGGAAAGACACGTTTTCCTTGGAGGGAGACTCATGACTTGAACGGGGAGAAAGGATCTCACCATAGAAAGGCACAAGACCAGAGGGTTAGGAGTCAGTGACTACACTGTTCCACCCACCAGACTGGATCTAACAGGTGATTTTCATAGTAAAAAAGTGTAAAATTAGGTTTAAGTTAAAAGTACAGAGGTCCTTTTGTACCCTCAGTGGACTCTATAAATGAGGAGCCACTGATGATTTTGAAAATATATGGCACGCCAGAAGTACCACTTTAGCAATGGAAATTTTACAGCAATGTGCAAAAGGCATTGAATGATTCAAGATTATAGTCACAAAGATTGGTTACAGTTATTTCATGAATAAGATGATGAGGGCTTTCACTGTGGAGGTGGCGCAGGAGTAGAAAGGGAAAGGTGAACGACACAAGAAAGGGAGAGTCACTGGAACTTGCCTTGGAGACTGAAATTGGGGCAAGAGTAAGGGAGGAGCCCAGGGTGACTCAGAGGTTTTCAACTGTGTGGCCGGGAAACCGTGGTTCCACTGAGAAAAGTAGTAAATTAAGCAGGAGGGTCATCTTCCTGTTGCCACACTGGAGTCAGATATGGAGGCAGGGGCGTGTAAACACGTGTCCAGTGACTGCTGGAGGCAGGGACTGGTGCTCAGGAAAGAAAGTGGGGCTGGAGTTTGGGGAGTTATTCTACCAATTAAGTATATTTTCTTACAAGTAAAATGATCTTTACAATTCACAAAGCTGTTACAGATAAATTAATTTCATCTTTACCACACTACAGTCAGGCACAGAGGATATTTCTGTTCCCGTTCTACAAATAAATGTACTGATATTCTGTGAGGTTAAGTAATCTAGGCAAAAATCACATTGCACAGAGGAAAGATTTAAAAAATTACATTTTCTAGCACATTTTAAAGTAAAGGGCAGAGAGTCAAAGAGGAGAAAAGGATTCTAAAATCTCAATCAGATCCATAACCAATATCTGCCTTGTTCTGCTCATACAGAGAGATGCCATCTGCAGCATTGTTGGCCTGTGGTCACTGGCCGCCACCTCACTAACTCATAAACAACAGCCTCAATTTTTAAGATGCACTTATTATTGCAAAGTCCTTGTAAATTGAACCAAAAATCTGCTTCCCTGGTACTTGTTGCAATGCATTAGTCCTCTTTCTGTGCTTTGAAACCACGATAAAAAATTATATTTTGTTTTTTATACAATACCCCTTCAGACAGAAGAAATCTATCAATGCTGCCTGGAGTAGTTGCAGCCGTTTACTAGGTAACATGTCCTAGACCTTACACAACCCTGCTCGTCTACCTTCGGATGCTCTTCACTTTTTCCCATTTCTCATAAACAATGAAGCCTAGGAATGAATTAGGAACGACTCCAATATTCCAGATTTGTTCTAACCAGCAGAGGATGTTGTTGCTCTTGACCTGATTACCTATATTAATACACGATAAGATTTTATTAGCTTTGATAGCTGCTCCATCACTTACTAAATCATGTTGAACTTGAAAGCAAATAAAGCTTTATGGCTTTTTAAATATTACTGATGTTACACTAAGTCACCCTTGTTCTGTTGTTTGAAGAAAACATTTTCTCATAAGTAAAGACCCCTTTTCTCTTTGTCATCCGACCCAGTGTATGTGTTGACCACCGTTCCAGACTGCCAAGACTTTTAAAGCCAGATTCTGTCACCCAATGTAATAACTTCGAGCTATAGCTCAATTGCACACATTTGTAAAACATGCTTTCTGTCTTTGTCCAAGTCTGTGGTGAAAATATCAGCCAGGACAGAGCCAGGGGTAGGGAAAATGTCATCCAGCTGACATCCTTGTCCCTCACAGCCCTGAACAGCCAACTGCTCTATGGTCCTCTTGTTACCAGATAGGGGCCAGGCCCTGAGCGGGGCTGCCCAGGGCCAGCCGCAGTATGTGGGTTCTTGACTTCATGAGGAAAGATTTCACAACACGAGTCCAGGTGACTATGAAGATCCATTTATTAAAGCTGAGGACAGTGAAACAAGGAAGGGCTCAGCATAGAAGCAGCAACAGGAGAGCCTGGGCTGGGCTGCCTTAACTCCCTGGGAAGTCAGAGAAAAGAGGGTTTTGGAAACAGGTTCAGGGGATCAGCCTGGGACAAACTGCCAGCTGTCTATTGCCTTAGAGTTTAGGAGACTCGTGCCCAAGAAGAAAGAAGCTGGGGAAAGCAGAGGGGAATGATGCCAGTGAGAGAGCCCACACTGGGTCCATTGTCCTGAGGCTTTTATCTCTCTCTTGCCGGTGGGAATTTTAGGGGAGGTCTCAGGGGAGGGTTTCAGCAGAATATTCACAGATTGTCCAGCTATGCTTTTTCAGGGGTCTTTAGTCATTGCAGTTGGTTATGGTGTTTGTTGCCCACCCGGTTTTGCTGCTTCTCGGGGCCTGGAGCTAAAATACACCTGAGGCCTAGATGTTATCTCCAGGGAGGTGACCTTCTGCCCCTGGCTGTAAATTGCTCCACCATTGTGTTCAGCTTTCTGTCTCAGTTTCCCTATTCCACTTGCCAAGGGATTCTCCTAGCTTCTTACTATCCTGTCTCATTCTAACTGATTGAAAATTCCTTTCTTGAGTGAGAAGAAAATAGCCGGTCCCAATGTGTTATTTTGCCAGTTATTTTCTGCTAATTTGCACCAGTCTAAGTAAAACAACCGAACAGATCAAAAAGGTTCAGGGATTATGCTGCAGGTTGCAGAGGAACAATAAGAAACTGAGTCATATGGGGTTTTTTTTATTGTTGTTGTTTGTTTTTGTTTAGAACCAATGGAGAAGAATCCAGTTTTCCACACACATAAAAGGGAAACTTCAAGAAGGCTTAAAATCCCACATTCACAAATTCCCCTCTAGGACATAATCCCCTCCAAAATGCTATAACGAATGGAGATCAACTCAGCCTCATGGAGCTGTGGGAAGTGGATTGTATTAGCTGAGACATTCACTCCCACACATCAGCCTCACGTTTATACCCCTTAAGCCAGGGCTTTTGCAAAGAGTCAGAACTAAATTGAAATCCCTGAGTGGCCGCATCCTCCTTTCTCCTGACTATCTGTGCTGGTGAGATAAACAGACCCCTGCTCTTAGGAGCCATGGCCAAGGTTCTGAACACCACGTGAAAGGCTTCCCATAAAGCAGCTTCCATCAAGGTTTCATTTGCATAACCACAGAAGTCATTTCCTTTGCTTTTTGAGTAATGAGCCAATAGCATGTTTTATTTGTCTGTGTTCACTGAACAGAGACTTTTATTCACAGCATCTTGCTTTCTTGTTTTCTCTCCTAACATTGCTACCTTCTGTCCTGGGTGTGTCTTGCAACATCTCCTATTATACGATACACCCAAAAGACAAAGGCATCATTTCCGCCCTTACAAATTCTCTGTTCACTTACTATCCCCTCTAGAGCCTTTGGCAGAAGTCGGCTCAGTGTCAGCCGAAAACTCTGGGGAGACCCTTAGGCTTTCCTCGGGAACAAACTCGCACCTTCTGTTTTCATCTGATGATTAGTCCCCCATGTACAGAGACCTACAAAGTGATGCCCTCCTAGTAAAAACATGTCGTCCTATAAATTTATTATAAGGGCTTCAAGAAGGATTACATAGTTTGTATCTTCATAGCCTAACTCTAGTTTCCTTCTTTCAGGAAGCTTTCTAGACCCTCAAAACCATTTCTGTTATATGAAATCCAGCCACACTCCTAGGATTTCCTAAATCACATACCATGGAATATTTGTGTCCCCACGTGTTAATAAATGTCTTACATGATATGTGTCCTGTAGCCAAATAGTTTTAAGAATCAGGTTTCACTTCCTATGGTTTCAGTTACCAGCAGTCAACTACAGTCCAAAAATACTAGATAGGGAATCTTAGGAATAAACAATGTGTAAGTTTTAACTTGGGCACCACCCTTATAGCAGCATGGTGATATCAGCCTCTCACTCTGTCTTGCCTTGGATGTAAATCATCCTTTCATCCGTTGTCTCCACACTGTGTACACCCCTGCCCATCTAGCCACTTGGTAGCCAACTTGGGTATCAGATCACCTGTCATGGCATCATAGTGCTTGTGTTCAAGTAACCCTATTTTACTTAATCATGTCACATTCACACAACTTTTGTTACACTATATTATCGCTGTGTTCTATTTTATTACTAGTTATTGTTGTTAATCATCTATGTACCTAATGTATAAGCTAAATTTTCTCATAGGCATGTACGTATAGAAAAAAATAGTTTATATAGGGTTTGGTGGTATCTTGGTTTCAGACATTCACAGGGGGTCTTGGAACATATCCCCTGCAGATAAAGAGGGACTCCTGTGTGTTAATGAAAGATTAAACAGGTTTCTTTACCACAGTGGGTCACAGAGCCTTTCATATGTTAATAAACATTGTGAATCTTTAAGACTACAGTGTTATCTCTCCACAACCTCTCCAACACTCTTTTGTTGACTTGTTTATAATGGCCATTCTGACCAGTGTGTAGTAGTATCTCATTGTGATTTTAATTTGCATCTCTCTGATGGCTAGTGATGCTGAGCATCTTTTCATATGTCTCTGGGCCCTCTGTATGTCCTCCTTGGAGAAAACCAAGGGAGGCATGGAATCCAGGGAGGGAGGTGGGGATGCCTGGTGTGGGGCAGGAGTGGTGGGAGGAAAATGCAGACAACTGTACTTGAACAACAATAAAAAGAGGACTATAATGCCATCTCTAAACTGTCCTAGGTCCACCACTGCCCTAGAGGCAGCTTAAATATTCTAGGCAGCACAACTTTTAGTGATGAGAATAGAATAATAGTAGCAAATCAGCATAGTTCAAACTATACCAAAGAAACATACTCTGAGAATTATAAGTACCTCAGTTCTTCCTAAGTGTTGTTGGCCACCCAGGGGCATTGTCTTCTTTCTCTAGTCCAGTTACAGTGACTTAGGTAGGCACTGCTGAAATTGAAAATGGCAATGCTGACTAAATGATACACACCAAAGATGTTACCTCTTTAGAAACCTCTGCTGACTCCTTCCCCAGTGGAATTGTTTGCCTCCCCATTGTCTGCATTTCAAATCATTTTTCTTACACCTGCAATGTATTATTGAAGTCATGTTGGCATTTTGGTTACATTTCCTAGTAAATTACAATCCCTGAGACAGCGACCTCTGGACCTCTCTAGCTTCATATTTTTGGCAACCAGCACAAGGTCTGGCTCATGGTGCAGCTGTAATAAGTATTCGTTCAGGGGCAGAGGGAGAGAGAACAGGCAGGAAGGCAGCCCTGACCCTGATGCTGTGGGGTGAGCCAGGGGCCCATGGCCCTGTTCTCACAAATCAGACAGTAGAACCTTGGCCATCCCAGTGAATCCTATCACCCGGGCTGCTCCACGTACACTGTTACAGAACACTTTTTAAAAGAGGGCAATAGTGTGACTGTGACATCCATGCCATTATTAAGCAAGCCAAAATATTATTTACCTCATCTGTTTATGAGGGAACCAGTGAGCTGTTACAAGTGGCTTAAAGGAGAATTTCAAGAACCACACGTAAGGATAAGCAATAAAGAAAGCTGAAGTAAATGGGCAAAACAGATCTACCCCCAAAACAATTATCAGTCCTATCCTACTGGAAATAATTAATTTGCATTTATACGAATGAGTGCCATTTACATTGTTACCCATTCCCTACAATTTACAGAGTTTAAAATAGCTTCAAGACAATGAAAAGCAAAGATAACCCACTAATCTTTTTTGCCCATTTCAAAGTCACAGGCGTCCCAGACAACTCTCATTAGTCCCAAGAGATGGCAAAATACCAACCACTATAGCTGCTGCTTATACTTCTTATACTTCTCTTTATTATAATCTTCTAGCACTGATGCTTAGGTGCAACAAGACTGGAGCTTGTCTGAGAAACACTGAGAGAGAGAATGTGTTTCTTTCAGAGATCCTGCCTGTTTTTGGTTCAATTTACCCTCCCCGCTCTTTCCTGTTAGGGTGGGTTATTGCATCTGATGATTCCTTGGCTCTTATGTAAGCAGATCTCCAGAGACCATCCCTCCACACCTCTAGGGGAGATGTCAAGACCAAGCTAAACCTTTCCCTCTCAATACATCTATTTAATATTTTTCCACCTTAAATATTATATCATGTTTCATGAAGAAAGGAATGATCATATTGTTTTTCTTTCACCAACATACCTGAAACAATTCTGGACTCATAGTTCTCAATAAATACTTTCTATTTGTGAAAATATTTTAACATTTTTACAAGAAGATCAAACTAAAACAATTTCAAATACTGTATCTTTGTCCTTTTTTTTTAAGTAAGAAAAGGCTTTTTCCATTTTTCTACTGGAATTTTAAGTGGCCAGTTTCTTCCGCTTGGAGAGGGTGTCTGTAATTGGAGCAATCTTTCTCGTGATTATATCCCCATTGCCCTGGATCTTCCCTACATTATACTATTTTAAAGTGCACTCAGATGCCTACAAATGTGCAGGATATTTTTCTATATCTCCCCTTGAACAAGGGAGAAAATTGAGGTAATTATGATTTTTGTTCATTGAATTATTTTAGCTCATAATTTTTGAAGGAGTGGGATAGAGGGATGACACATATCCACTTAAGAGCATGTGTCAAAATTTTTTGTTGAGCTTTTTTAAAATGTTATTTTGTGGGCTCATGGGTCATAGAGAGCCATGTCACAATGAGTGTTCAGCATTGTTGGTATAGGGAGTGGGGGAGCCATTTACCTGACATTAACAGAATGTTATAAACAGTATAAATATAGCATCATCTAGAAATGACTGGGGGAGGAAACAATTTTTGCTGCATCACGTATCTCTACATACTCTGCTTTCCAAAGAGATGCCGTGCATAATTCTTGCACCAGGTAAATGCTAGCGTTCTTCAATGACTATATTTATTGTCCAAGAGCTCACATCTTCTCTATCATCTTACCTATAACTATTGTAATGTTTTGGGTTTGTTGATTGACATTAGCAAAAACATAAAACCTATATGATTTATCAGACACAAGGTTCAGGGGCTCTTGACTTTCTAAGAGCTACTCTCCGTATTTAGGTCGGCCTCTGTCTGCACTACTGTGTGAATACAGGATGGGAAAGTTAGGCCAGCGGGGATGTGGCCTCGAATCACAAATGAGTGTCTGGAAACGTGACTAAGTTCCCTTCCTTGTGAAATTTTGCTAACCGTGAACACTTTTCTCATCCTCTAGAAACAGAAGTCAATAATCAAGTTGACTATTATCTAAATGTGTCATTCCAAAGGATGCTGACCACTGCATCTTCATAATCTCATATGCCTAACTAAAATTTTAAATTCGAGGAAGAGTCCTAAGGCCCAAGGATCTCGGGTCCATGGTGCAGAGCATCATTTCAGAGATACTGAGGGAACCTGAACTAGATGGTGATGACTTAGCAGTGGGCATGTGGTAGCACTTTCTTTGTACCAGCCTGACATTGACCATACTGTATTATTCCATTGGAGCTTTACTGTTACAGCAATAAAACCCATCCTCCAGCATTACTTCCAAATGCCTCTTACATTATTTATTTTCTTTTTAGCAATACTTTCATGCAGGAGGAAATGGCCTCAAAAAGAATTTCTTGGAGAAAAGCCCAGATCTTCAGTCTCTGAGATATGCTCTCAGTCTTTACACTCAAACAACTGATGCCTTGATAAAGAAGTTCATAGACACTCAGACTTCACAGAGTAAGTAACACAGAGATTGTGAAAACAAACTGAACGCCTAACTGAAATTCAACATAATTATTGTAAATAGTATTTATGATTTTTACTATAATACATTAAAGCAATAAGGGAGCATATGGTTAACAGAAAGTTACCAACTTTTAGCATTCATAAATTTTAATTTTATAAATAATTTCAATAACACTAGGGTATGTTTAACATTAAACCTGTATAGAATGGGTAACTCTCATTGTGATTGTAAATTCATAAAACTTAGCAAGACCTAGTTTTGAATATCTATGATACTCTTTTCAATTTAGTACAAAATATTCATTGTTTGCTGGTCTTGGTAACTTACAAAAAAGTGATAATAATTCCCCAAATCCTGATTTCAAATGTAAAATCTCCTGCTTTGGGGTTTTTTTTTTAAGGGAAATCTCATTTTATTCTAATATTATATGAAAAAAATTTTCAACTTTTACTTTGAAATGAGCCAAGGGGTATTTTATTTGCAACTCAGGTCTGCTTCACGTGGCAGCGCTCCCACCTCGCAAGCTTCCAGGATGTCATCACTGTGAAGTAACCTTTCTTTCAGGTGGCTTTGCGATTTGTTATAATTTGGCAATTATATGCATTTACGACCTGCCATTTCTGGGAGATTATTGAAAATGTCAGTATGAGTCAAAAAGAGCCAAATGCAGGCTCAAACTCTAGAACATAATATCGAAGCACAGAAATCATAAATATAAGTAGGATATGGTCTTTATTCATGAGAGAGCCTCAGAAAAGAAAGAATAGGGGTTATTTTTCCCAAGATGAAAATGCTTGAGACTCGGGTATCTGTGTTTCTTCATGGATATTTAACTTTCCTAACTACATCAGATGTGATACCAAGGTAAGTGCTATGTAGGTGCTTGGCCTACCTTTAACACTTTGTGCTTTCTGAAAGTGTCCAATTAAGTGCTACAGATAGTTTTTAAAATATAATGTGCAAACCCAGCTTACATCTTGGGATGGTTCCAGAAAGGAGAAATAAGCTGAACTCATGAGGGGTTATCAAGAAATACAGAAATATTCAGAACATTACTCCCTAAATCCATGAACTTTCAAGGTTTTCTGAACTTCATAAATATCAGTTCAATTCTAACACATCATAGAGTGTTGTAGCTTTATTCCCAGGTAATCTAAGTATATAAAGTTTTTGTTTTGCTTTTATAGGTATATATGTATGTGTATACATACATGCATACAGCCCATGTTTTAGCATAGATTCACACCACAAAACTACATACATGTATCAATTTTGGTGTATGGAATTTGGCACATGAATTGAATTTTTATAGTATATGTTGTATGGCAACATTAAGAACATATGGTGGCAGATAAAAGGATCTGCAATCCCAGTAACCACTTGATTTAACACAACTTTATTTCAGACTTGGTCTTCCTTAGCCTTTTTCACTCTCCTTTTCTGGCTCTGTTGAGTATGCTGTTTTTGGCATAATTGAAATTGGCAAGACGTAGATGTGAAACAGTTTTGCATTTAGTCCAATGACCTCCAGCCATGCTCTGTGGGAACTAATCCCTACCTACCTCATCATCCCCGCAACTGCCCCCAACCAGGCATGATCAGGCCCAAAGGACCTGGAGTGTAAAGAAACTGATGTGACCTCCGCTTCTCACCTCTCCCCTCTTTCTGCTAGAGCAGTTTTGGGGGCAGAAACTGAAGGGGAGGAGGGAAATGTCTTCAATGTTCTCTGTGTGGTTGCATGCAAATATTGGCTTTCTAAGGGGCCCAGTGTTAGGGACCATTGTATTTCTTCAGCTCCTTGGTGATGAGAACTTATTCCAGCTCCCTTCAGGGACCCCCTCAGTGACTATTTTATATAACACATAGCGTAGCTCCTTACTCCTTGAATATCTGCTACCAGTGGCCCACCATCTGGAATTCGGTTCTAGCAAAAAGACTGAGGCCCAGTTTCCTCCTGTGGAGTCCACTTGAGCCATAGAAAATTCCAACATTCTTTCCACAACTTTGGTGATGATGCGGGATTCTCCACTGTCACCTGCCACCTCTCTTCAGTTCTCCACCTGCTCAAACAGATGTTTATATTTCTGAATTGGGGAAGATCAGAGGGTGGAATACTACTGCCTAATAAACATAACCATTGTTCAATCAAAAGTGGAGGCAAGCCAGTCTTATAAATTAATGGATGCAGGATTTCTGAGTTTATATTCATACTCTCTCTTCTATCACAGTCCTATCTCAATATTTATTACCATAGATTGAATAATAAAGTTTGTCAACAACACCACATTCTTCATAAAAGAGTAGTGAATAGGACAGAAAAGATAAATATTTGCTGGATATTAGAATTATTTATGGCACAACCAAAAATAAAATATAGTAGGGAATACAATCTTTATTTCTATAACTGACTTTAAAGTCATGGTTTATACTTATGATTTCCAAATGCCCCTGTTCAGATTGTGTTCCCTTTGGCTTCAAAGGGACCTCAGCTTCTAGGGTTGTTGACTTAGAAACATAAAAACGTTGGATTCTTGAAGGTCTTCTTCTTAGGGGTTTTCATACTCTTTCATGGACATTTGAAACTGGGCATGTTGAAATAGATGAACTTGGGTTCCAATCTCTGCATTCCTTTGGCATTCACCCTGCAGATGAGCACATCCAGTTAATAGTAGGATCAGTTATTCCTTCTTTACACCTGATATTCTGGTAGCATGAAGAGTCCGAATCCAATGTAAATACTGTTGCAGCTGTGCAAATAATTTTCAAGCACTTAGCACAGTACCAAGTACCCATGAATGAATATTTATTCTAATATTTATTATGTTTAGTGTTTTTTGTTCATCTGAAAGCTTATATTTCGTTAGTTTGATTTAGGAAGAACATAATGGTGTTATGGTAACTTTCAAATACATTTGAAGTAATTTGAGGTACAAGCTAGTGCTGCATCCTGCAGACCCTGCCACTTTCTGTCTGAGGGGCCACAGGAGCACGCTCAGCTCCATTCAGGACACACTGGGGTGCCGCAGTGTTAATTCCTCAGGGAGCAGCCCTCACCAGTGAAAGACAGAAATTGGCAGATTAAAAAACCAAAAGCTAAAATTCAGCTTCTAATTTAGTAGGAACAACTCTGATGTGTGTGTTGCATAGACTCCCGAGTTCCCCTGTATTTGGAGCTCTACTCTCCCTTGGAAGGCTGGCTTGATGCCACATCTTTTTTGGCTTCCTTCCTTTTTCTCACCTCCTCAGGCCCTTATCGGTGTTTCCTGGGATCCCTTTCCAGAGAGACCATTTACCATCGAATGTTTGTCTCATATCTGCTTCTGGGGGAACGCAAATCCAGGGTCATGCCACTAGAAAGTGGGAAGCCAGATTTTAATTCAGCTAGTCTAGATCTCTAGAGTCAATGCTCTTAACTGTTGTACATACATCTTCTTGATGATAAGTATAAAAGGAAAATACTCTGAATGAATCTTTCTCCATGACTTGAACATTTTCCCCCATGATTTCTCAAGTCAGAAATACAAAACTAAATGAAATTCAACCTACAGATAAGTAAACATTATTAGGAAAAATTTTACACGTTTTCATTTACCTCATGATCAGTAAAACAAAGT
>VMDR010030975.1:0-12189 GCA_007922815.1 Macrotus californicus
GAAGGTAGCAAGGTAGTTTGAGTCCCACCTGAAACGCAGTGGAAGGGCATTCGCTAGCTTCCTGCAATTCGCTAATGAACTTCTTCTTCCTGGGATGGTGCACCAGCTATGGCTTTCATAGGGAAAGAGGGAAATGACAATTGGAAAGAAGTGAAGTGGTAGTGATAAGTGTTACGGAAAAAAAAAAAAAAAATAGAAGAAGAAGGGATACAGAGTACCAGGGTTGAGTGGGAAATCTTTATACGGAGTGGCTGAAGGAGGCCTCTCTGACAAGATGGTATTTGAACAGAGACCTGGAGGAAGTGAAAAAATAGCACAGCATGGAGATAGGTCCTGAAGTGGGTATGTGGCTGTCACATGTGAGGAACAGCAAGAAGACCAGGGTGGCTGGAGGGCAGTACAGGCAGGAGAGGGTAGTAGGTGATGAAGTAAGAGCGTGGTAGGAGCTGCACCACAGGGGCCTGGTGGGCCACTGGGAGGTCTCTGGCTTCGAGTGGAGAAGGGTGGAAACGGAGGTGCTAACTGGCCCTGTGCAGAAGGCCCTGAAGGAAGATTCAGGACGATCGCAGTGTGGGTACGGGAGAGGAGTCAAGATGACTCCTGGGTTTTTGGCCTGAGAAAATGTGCTTGTTTCTGTAAAAGCCACATTTTTGGAAGTCAGACGTCATATTTCTGGGTCAGAATTATCTTAGAGTTCCGTCAGATACGAGAGCAGGAGATGGAGGAGGCACCAAGAGGCTAAGTGTTTTGAACAAGTTAACATAATCAGTTAGTACAGGAGGGGAGCTCAAATGGGTTTGGGAGGATTGCCGAAGATAATCTTGAGATTTCCCTCCCTGGTCCACTGTGGCACTTTAAAATTCCTTTAGTTTTCCTCAAGGCCTGCTTGGACACTATTTGCATGAAAAGACAACTAATTGATTAAGTGAATGAAGGACTCCTACACCTACAATACTCAGGGCACTACAATACAAGCTAAAATCTTAAAGTGACGTGAGCCAGGCTGCATGTCAGGAAAGGTGTCTCTAGGTACTTAGCCTGTCGGAATTTACAGAAGCTACTTCCTGACTCAAGGGGAGAGAGGAAGAGGAGGTAGGGATCGGTACTACTCCCTCCTTTTTCTGTGGAGGTTTTTACTGTTCTCCAGGAGACAATCAGGTGAAGATCCAAAGAAAGGGCCAGGGAGGGAGAAGGGAACTGTGCTCCTGCAGTGAGGCTGTTCATTTATTTTTTTAATTCGATTAATATTAGAAAAACCTCAGTTATGCAAAACAAAGTCTAATAACGAAGGAAAAAGATGAAGCTTGCCCAGTTATAACTCTTTTTAATGAAGATGTACATTTTAAGTGGCTAAATTTTAAAGTAAGATTCACTGAAGAACTCAAAAGAGTTTTGAAGGCAAGTCAATTGCATGTGAGACAGCTCATTTGTTATTGGTTTCCCTGGTCGTACTTAAGAAAAAATAGTTAAGGCTGTTAGTCCCACTTTGACACGTGTTGAAATAAGAGAGGACGCGGTGATGCATTGTTGCCCAAGCTGTTAATAGACCAACAAAGGCTACAAAAGTAGATTTCCTGTTTTCCTCAGAAGTCTTTCCACAACTTTATCCCATAGCCATGCTGCTCAGCCTCTCACACCCATTCTCCTGACCGGATCTGAATGGGGAGGGATACAGTGCACGCCCACATTACTACGCTCGATCCCCACGATCGTAGATGGTAGTCTGCACACGCTGCTAAAGAAAAGGAAAGAGCCATTTCAGCTGCCCTCAGGGCTTACTTCTATTTGGGCTGCTGTCTTCCACTTACTGTCCCTCCACCCACAAAATATATATACACCTATGGTCTGTCCAGAAGATATCCAGCCATATAATATTAAAAATAGATACATTTATTGAAGAAGATAGAAGAAACAGGAAACATTGTACATAGGACAATGACAACTCAGTTCCCTCAAAGTAGACACCTTGGGACCTCACACAGTTCTCCTAATCACCATCAGCTGCCCCATTGTACTTTCCTGAATGTCTTCAATGGTCTGAAATCTCTTCTGTTTCAAAGGTGATTTTAGTTTTGGGAAAAGCCAGAAGTCACAGGGCGCCCAATCTGGGCTGTAGGGGTCTGAGTCACCTTGGTCATTTGATGTTTTGGCAAAAAAGCCTGCATGAGACGTGATGCATGAGTGGGCGCATTGTTGTGATGAAGCTGCCAATCACTAGTTGCCCATAGCTGCAGCCTTCTGAATCATCTGAATAGTTTCTGCAGAGGAATGTTCACACTTAACACAAAATTTGATGCAGGCTCATTGCTCTACTTACTCGGTCATGTTGAATGTGATGGCCACACAGTGCACATGCTCACTCCAAGGCGTCTACCACCCCCACTGACTAGTACAGTGGAGTCATCATTGTTCACGCAGGTGCATTCCAGTCCCCTCTCCTTGGCTGCCAGGTTACATCGATATCATGCAAACTGTTTTTGTTATGTTAACAATGGCTTGACTTTTTCTGGACAGACTCGTGTAGGACATGCTAGAGCCACACCAACTGGTCTTCAGTGCCCTTTAGTGGCTTAGGTTTCTAAACCAGACTTGTTGTCATAATTTCTTATACTTTTTTCATTTGAACAGTATTGGAACTCCGTAGTTCCTTGAATCTAATGCAATCTGAAAGTGCTTCTAACCTGGCTCTAAAAATAATAGAAATTGTTCTGGAAGGTCTATCTTCTGAGAGTCTACTCAGAATATTTTAGGCGTCAGAGCAGAAACTAGAAGTCTGTCCAGGTAAAGAATATCTTACTAGCCATGGCTGGTGTGGCTCAGGGTATTGAGTGCTGACCTGCGAATCAAAGTATCACTGGTTTGATTCCCAGGCAGGGCACGTGCTTGGGTTGCAGGCCAGGTCCCCAGTGGGGGGTGCACAAGAGGCAACCACACATGGATGTTTCTCTCCCTCTCTTTCTCCTTCCCCTCTCTCTAAAAATAAATAAATAAAATCTAAAAAAAGAATGTCTTACTGACTGCTTATATTTATGTGATATTATATTGATATGTATATGCTGTTTCACATATACAGTATTTTGCCGTGTATAACGTGTACTGTTTTGGCCAATTTTTTTCTTTTTTGTTTCTTGTTTTAAGTGTATTTGATTGATTATGCTATTATAGTTGTCCCATTTTTTTCTCCCCTTTATCCCCCTCCATCCTGCACCCACCCTTATTCCAGCATTCTGCCCCTGAGTTCATGTCCATGGGTCATACATATAAGTTTTTTGGCTTCTTTTCCTATGCTAGTCTTAACCTCCATCTAATTTATACCTACCATTTATGCTACTTATTCTCTGTACCTTTTCCCCAATTCTCCCCAGTTCCCCACTGATAACCCTCCATGTGATCTCTATTTCTGTGATTCTGTTCCTGTTCTAGTTGTTTGCTTAGTATGTTTTTGTTTTTTAGATTCAGTTGTTAATAGCTGTGAGTTTGTTGTCATTTTGCTGTTCATATTTTTTATCTTCTTTTTCTTAGATAAGTCCCTTTAACATTTCATATAATAAAGGCTTGGTGATGATGAACCTTTTTAACTTGACCTTATCTGGGAAGCACTTTATCTGCCCTTCCATTCTAAATGATAGCTTTGCTGGATAGAGTCATCTTGGATATAGGTCCTTGATTTTCATGATTTTGAAGACTTCTTTCCAGTCCCTTCTTGTCTGTAAGTTTTCTTTTGGGAAATCAGCTGACAGTCTGATGGGCACTCCTTTGTAGGTAACTGTCTCCTTTTCTCTTACTGCTTTTAAGTTTCTCTCTTTATCTTTAATCTTCGGTAATGTAATTATGATGTGCCTTGGTGTGTTCCTCCTTGGGTCCACTTTTTTTTGGAACCTCTGAACTTCCTGGACTTGTATGTCTATTTCCTTCACCAGATTGGGGAAGTTTTCCTTCATTATTTTTTCAAATGAGTTTTCAATTTCTTGCTGTTACTCTTCTCATTTTGGCATCCCTACCATTTGGATGTTGGAACATTTAAAGTTGTCCTAGAGGTTCCTAAGTCTCTCCTCATTTTTTTGAATTCTTATTTCTTCATTCTGTTCTGGCTGTTTATTTCTTCCTTCTGTTCCAAATTGTTGATTTGAGTCCCAGTTTCATTCCCTTCACTGTTGGTTCCCTGTTTATTTTTCTTTACTTCACTTTGTACAGCCGTCACTTCTTCATTTATTTTGTGGCTGCACTCAACCATTTCTGTGAGTATGCTGATGACCAGTGTTTTGAACTCCGTATCTAATAGGTTGGCTATCTCCTCATTGCTTAGTTCTTTTTCTGCAGTTTTGATCATTTCTCTCATTTGGGCCATATTTCCTTGTCTTGGCACACCTATTATATTGTAAGGGGCAGAACCTTAAGTGTCCACCAGGGTGGGGCAACCCTCTTTGCTGTGTTGTGGTGCTGTATGTGGGGGAGGGATCAGAGAGGGCACAATACCACTTGCTTGGCTCTTACCCTACTTTTAGTCACTTCCCCTGCTACCCACAAGCAAATTGGGCTGGGTATCTTCTGGTGCTGATTCCTGAGTGGATGGGTTTGTGTATATTCTAGGGTCCTGTGGGCCCCTCCAATGGTCTCTCCTGTGGGACTGGAAGTTTCTCCTGCTGCCACAACCCCTACAGATTTTTTCAGCCAGAAGTTTTGAGGTTTTATTTCCGTGTGCTGGAACCCTGGGTTGTGTGGTCTGTCTTACTCCCCAGTTGTTCCTCCTGATTTTTCTGCATGAGAATGTGGGACCATCCAGTCTGCTAGTGGCAGCTTTGCTGTGCATCCTCTCTGCCCGTCTATCCGTCTCTACCCCTCCTACCGGTC
Organism: Macrotus californicus; assembly: GCA_007922815.1. Taxonomy (NCBI): domain Eukaryota; kingdom Metazoa; phylum Chordata; class Mammalia; order Chiroptera; family Phyllostomidae; genus Macrotus; species Macrotus californicus. The sequence continues at coordinate 4,852 of VMDR010030975.1, forward strand.
TGGATGAATGTTTCTTTAACTCATTAGTTGTCTGACTGCCATACAGTTTGATTTTCTGGTAGTGCTGGTTGTTTTTTGTTTTTAAATTTGCTGTTGCCCTTCTTTTGGTTGTGCAAAAAAGCAAAGTGTATCTACCTATGCCACCATCTTGTCCAGAACTTCCTTTTTTGCCCAGATTTTTGAGGATAGAATAAGGATGCACATTATACATGGTAGTACTAATTCTGTATCTATTAATGTTTTTAATTTTTTAATTTATGCTTATGTGGTAAAAGTGTAACTCTAGAAACCATAATGATATCTGTTTGGAAAATAATACCCTGGAACATGATAATCGGTTTTGTTTCTAAATACAAATAAGCAACTGAATTAAAAAATTAAAACGAAAGTTTTTTTTCCTGAAGGTTTGGGCCAAAAATGTGGATGTACATTAGACATGGCAAAGTGCAGTAACTGACTTGGTTTCAAGATTGCCTTATGCTATTCAGTAAATTCTACTTTCAAATGTACATTTTGACCTTTTCAAAGATATTTTGTAATTGGGCAAGTATCATCTTTTCCCTTTATTCTGAGACTTCACTTTACAAAATTGAAGTTTTCTTCAAAAGCCCGAGTATGGATTTTGATATTTTAAGACAAATGTCGTCATCCGGCAGCCATTTTTTGACCCTGTCAAATGCCTGGAATCATGCCGGGTTGAGATCAGAGAGGTAGATAAAAGCCGTCTCTAGACTTAAGATTTTCTGAAATAATTTAATGGCCATGTGTATAATATAAAAATGTTTATTTTTACTGAAATGAAATTGAATTGAAATACATGCAAGGCAAAATCCCTTGCTTCCCATCTTTGTAGGTGGTAGCAGAGTTGGTTCTTGTTGGCTCTCCCTCCCCAACCCCACCATTGCCCTGGGTGTTGGGCCTTACTTAGTAAGTTTTTATAGTCAAGTCTGTTCATTTAAAAGTGGGAAATTTTTATAGGCTTTCTCAGGTGCCTGTAAAGTTATAAGAATATACTTTTCAGTGATAAAAGGATCAAAGGGAAGGTTATTTATCATCTCTGCCTGTCATCTGCCCTAGCCTTTGTTTTGTAGATCATGCTTTGTAGATCATGTAAAGCAGGCAGAGGCTGCTTTCGGTGTTTTGACAGTTCTTCCACACTATTCTCTGTCTGGTCACCACAATCATCAAAGTGACAATGAGAAGATTTTAGGGTTTTGGCTTTCATAACTCTTTATTGCCTCTCTGGTGATCGCCCCTCAGGACCTATATTTTAAATTTCTTACTGTCCTCCCAGGGGGGGAAAAATGCAAACGTGAAAAGTTCACTGAACACCCTTGGCTTACTTGCTTTCTTTTCTTACTTTAAAGTTTACATCGGTGCCCTAACTTTTGGATCTCTCTTGGAATTTCTGTGGCATTTGCCAAGGGCATATTAAGCACCAGTGGGGGAACACTGCAGGCAGGACCAGTGAGTGCAGATAGCCGGGCAGAATGCTGACCAGCTGTGGGGACAGACCCTGATTTGTGATCACAAGTGCCTCAGACTCAGGGCAGAGGCTATTTATAATAGCACTTATCATTCTCTGTACGGGAAATTTGAGCCTTGATGGTTTTAGACCATGTGGTTGATGCAAATAGTCCATTTTCATCTACAGCAGGCAGGGTGCTGACAGAGCAGCTCGGGAGACTCAGAAGTGAGTGCATTCACTTAGGAAGTCTTCTAACTTCTGCTCTCTGGAAACTGGTAGGATATCAGGAAGACAGTCCCTCTTGGCACCATCTCTTTGGGGTTTGCAGCGAGTTAGAGCAAACAACACTCAGTTTGCTCTAGGTTCAATTTTGAAATCACAGCTTTCAAAAACTGTTCAAAGGAGAAAGTGTAAGAAAATATGTCCAGAAGTCCATTGAAGACCAACCATAAAAGACCTGGTCGACTTGAGTCCAGCAAAATGGCATAGTTTGAGTCTTACAAAACTAAGGAAGAGAGGGCACAGTGCTCTTCTCCAGATGATGCCGTGGTCTTCCAGAGATGCTTCACTGGCACCTCTGCTCTCTCCACATGGAGAGAGTTTGATGTGACAAGTTTTTTTTTTTTAAATTCCTAATCATCAAATTGCAAACTCTTTGCTAGCCTTAGAACTCAGAATAATCTGAGAATCCCAGGGGCAGAGAAACTTTTCAGGAGTCTGGGCTCAGTTCAGCTATTGGGCCATAAGCTGAGTGAATGGTTGAGGGATGAGAGGAGATGAATTATTTTTATTGATTTGCATGCACTTCTGTTTTCTTCCTTAGACATCTATTTTCATTTGAAAATAATATTTTAATGAAAAAAAGATGATAAAAAATCAATTGACAAAATCATTAAGGGGAAATGAATTATTGGTGTGCAATAATTCTGATGTTCTAGATTAGCGGTAATATTCTGCTGATATTTTCCAGTAAGTAAAGTAGCTCATTTAGATGGAAAAAAAGGGACAAAATTATGCTAAATTACTTACGGAGTTTTTAATCTGCCGTGATTTTGGAGTACATTTTATCAGGAAGGATTGGAAGTGCATGTTAACTTTTATTGTCAGCTATATTGCATCCTGTGAGGATGAGTGATCCTTGAACTTTGTGTAGGGCCTTTCACTGGTATGAATCTTAGGTGTGAAACTGCCTGGCTGATGGTGACTACCATGACCTCTTGCTATGGGCTGTTTCATATAGTAGTTTCCATTCCAATCATGCACTTCATCTGAGGGTAAATTCCGAGTTCAGGTGTCAGACCAGCTCCGGACGAAGTAGAGAAGATTCCATAAAATCGCCACTTGAAAAGCTCTATAGCAACTACTTAACTATTTAGAACCAAAACCAGTTTTAGATACAATTAAATTTTAAATCACCTTTTGTAAAAGTACGAATTTTCTAATTCACTAAAATGCTCCACAACACGGAAGAAAACCCCACAAAACAAAACATTCCCACATACCCTCTCATTAGGGCATTGGTCTGTCCTACAAGCACCAGCCAGATCACTCTCATTCTCATCCACAGGGTCTAATTTTTCTTTTCTCACTGTTTCAGGACATTTGGCGCTCTTGGGTCACGACTTACTGGAGCAGGATGGGGAGGCTGCACAGTCTCACTGGTACCTACAGACAAACTGTCCAGCTTCCTAGCAAATGTGCATGAAGCTTATTACCAGAGGAGTGAGCGAAGCCTAGCGCCAGAGAATCAGAGGCTGTTTGCTACCAAACCTGGAGGCGGGGCTTTGGTTTTCCTTGAGGCCTAAACAATGTAAAAAATCTTAGAGAAACTATTTAGGGCATTTAGGAACTGGCAGGACTTCTTATGCCGCAGTAAATTAATCCTTTCTGTTTTGTATTATGATGAACGGTTGCTATTATCAAGATGTGTTTCCAAAGAAATGGTTGAAGGCTCTCTATGTTTCATAATGATTATTTTTCCATCTTAAAATATGTTTTCTATCAACAAGAGCCAAAATTATGGTTGGACAGATCCCTTAAGGATGACTTTTGGGGATTTATTCACTTCAAGATTTTTTAAAGATGAATTGTAAAAGAAAATCCTGACCTCATGGATTGGACTAGAATTAAACACACTGTTACAATTAAACATACAATTGAATTGTATACAATATTCTTTACATACAGTTTATTTCTGGTTTCTCTTTAGTGCTCTTCCTCAAAGGTGGTCTTCTGTTGTTGATGCTGATGGTGATGCCAGAAATTCTCTCTCACCTTGAGCTTCACAACGCTATTAAAATAACACATTATTAGGGATTCACAGATTTTCCCAGACGTCTTATCCTTGAATGTGAGATTCTCCCAATTACCGAGATGAGAATTGCTTAATTGTTTTCAAAAGGTGGATTTAGAAAGAAAATCCCAATCATTTAATTTTTTTAACCATGTGATATCAAATAAACAATCATTTTCAATTCTTTGGGCCTTGAGCTCTATCATTTAACAGAGAGACTTAGATAAAAGACACTTTAAGTCTTTATCTTTCTTCACATTGAAATAGAGAATTAATTATCTGGATGATAGTTGGGATTGTTCAATTTGTTCATGGAGTTCCCTTTTTTCCCACTCCATCCTGCCTTCTCTCAGATGCCTCCCTAATGTAAGAGGGTGCTTACTGTTCTGGCCAACACCACCTTGCACCCATCCCTTCACGGTGGGTCTAGCAAGGCTTATTCGTATATGTGGGTCAGTGCAAGCCAGGGTGCAGGGGTGTGGGCGAGAGCAGAAAAAGGCTTAGAGCTGGTTCTGGGATTGGTTAGGGGTGTTGGTGGCTGCGTGTGTGTGTTTGCCAAAAGTGGGAAGAAATGTTTGGCCATGTGGTGATGGTAAATAAATGACTTTCTCTCATGGATAGAAGACAGGAGGGCCATCCTCAATTCAAGGAGATTTAGACCAGAAAGCATCTTGGTGATGTAATCAGATAATTGAGACGGCCATGGTCTTATGGCATGAATTACACAGAATATTATGACAGCCTTCTATTATTCTGTGATTGTTTTTGCTCATTAATGTGCAACTCAGAAAGTGGACATCATCATCTTGCACCTCAGTTTCATAGAGGCTGATGCAGAGTTGGTTGTAATGGTTCTCAAAGGACAACAGTCGTACAGAGAGTATTGGGAAACCCTCTATTCTAGTCCAAAGTGAACTCCTGGTGCATTTCCTTCTTAGCAGAAAGGCCAACACTTGAGAAAGCTTACGTCAAATTTCTTGAAAGAACTTTGAGTTTTTAAAACTCAGTAATCCAAAATCTGAATTGATTTAAAATGATAACCCTTTATTATTTAATACCTTTCCATTTTCCACAAAAGATCTGTGGTTGGTATGCAATTCTTTAAAGATACCTGGATTACAGTAAAAAAAAAAGCACTTGCCATTGCTTTGCTATTATATTTAAATTTTTCACCATGCGACTCCTTCCTTATAATAGGTAAGGAAGAGTTTTCAGTACATGCTCTGCTTTGCAGGCCACAGTCATTCTAAGCCATGGATTCACTTCAGGTTTGTCTCGATGTCCAGCTTGAAGAAGAGAACTATTTTTCAGTCAAAGCATCACCAACTGTCATTCTAGACACTATGAGAGATATCCAACTTTCCAGAAAGAAAGGGGCTAGGGCCACTGGAAAAAAGCTTCCTGTAGAAGATGGACCCTGAGCATGAATCTGAATTGGTGACGGTACAAGACCTGATAACGGTTTGGCCTCCATTCCCACGGGGCCACGATGAACTAGAGCTGAGGAACGCGTTGCCTGGTTTAATGAGGCAGGGGCTCTCCAGCGTGCTGGAGTTTTCACAACTCCTTGTGGTCTCCCCGATACTCAGGCTATGTATCATGCGCTGGCCAAGGTCAACTTGCCCTGTCCCGGCACACCTGCACACTTGTTTGTTCTCTTATGCTAAATAAATATTTCTCTGTCCTCACGTCTCTAGCAGTAGTAGTTCAGAGATACCAACAAAAATGGGAGAAAGAATTAATTGGTGTCTGTGGAAGTAAAGAATAGTACTATTTGTTTAATATTAAGAACCCAGATGTTTTACTCCTTTCTATCATACCCTTGTGGCTCATATAGGAGTTTGATTAGATTATTTGATGCCTAGTTTTGACATTACACCAATTGCACCAATAGCCAATGAAGATTGCTCTAGATTTTTGAGTGGAAGCCTGACATGCTGAAAATAAAAGGCTCTCTCCTAGTCCTGACATCAGATTGTCTAAGCTTCAGATTTACTGCATGAGGGGGGACCTCCCACAAACTGGAATTTATTTATAAAAAAGTTTGCATTTGTTCTTACATGTTTAAACTTCAGTCACGTTCAAAGTACTCTCTATTTGATGCAATACACCTATTGAGATGTTTTTTACACTGCTTAAAACAATTTTTGAATTTGTCAATTTTGATGCCTTTTATACTTCTGCCATTTTTTGTTTCACCTCTTCCACGTCAGCAAAATGTTTCCCTTTGAAGACATTTTTCATCCGGGAAAACAAAAAAAAAAAGTCACTTGGGGCAGGACAGTATGAATAGGGAGGGTGAGGCACAAGGGTCAGGCTGTTTTTGGTCAAAAACTGATGAACACTCAGTGCAGTGTGGGCAGGTGCACTTGTAAATCATCCATCATTGAAATGGGCAAATGTGTTGCAAGATTCCTCAAAAAAAATTCACTGAAGCCGAATGCAGCCTCTCACAACAACACCAGCTGGTACACTGATACAGATGGATTGCTAGAACACTCACCTAGCAGGGGGAGCCTGTACTACAAGGGGCCCACCCTCCAGAAGGTAATTCTGTTTTGGGGGGTTCCCCCTCATACAGTAATCTCTACATATTCTTGCCTGTTGGAGAGAAGAAGTTCCTTCAGCTTGAACAGGACTGCCAATAAGCAGAAGTGGAGAAGACACTGAAAACTGGAAAGATGGAGCAGTCTCTTTTCCTCTTCTTTCTTTCCCACTCTTGAACCCTATTCAGAACCTTTTCATTTCTGTCTTATGTTTCTGTTAATTGAGGGCAGGGATCATTCATCTGACACAGTGGTTGGAATTCAATATATTTTTGTGGAATTGTCAATGGAAAGTATAAATATAACTTTGAACACCACTAATTTTCTGTTAATTTGAAAGTCTGAGTGCATTTGCAGGTTTTGAGTTGCATAAACTGTCCTTGGTCAGAAGCAAGGGAGGGGGACAGTGTCCATGAGGTTGTCATGAATACGTAAAACAGAGTATGTTAAATGTGTATATGGATGATTAAATAACAAGAATGTATTCCATCCTGCCACTATAACTTGGATGTTTATTAAATGTTGTCCAGTCTATATAAGAGAATCTAGAGGGAAAATTCTCTTAAAAATATTAAAAAAACAACAACAGGGAACTTCTGGCCAAGATGGAGACATAGATAGATACACTGTGCCTCCTTGCACAACCAAAAGAAGGACAACTTAATGAAGGAGAACTTCCCCAACCTGGCAAAGGTAACAGACTTCCAGGGAGTCCAGGAAGCTCAGAGAGTCCCAAAGAAGTTGGACCCAAGGAGGAACACACCAAGGCACATCATAATTACATTACCCAAGATTAGAGATAAGGAGAGAATCTTAAAAGCAGCAAGAGAAAAGGACACAGTTACCTACAAAGGAGTGCCATTAAGACTATCAGCTCATTTTTCAAAAGAAACCTTGCAGGCAAGAAGGGGCTGGCAAGAAGTATTCCAAGTCATGAAAGGCAAGGACCTATATCCAAGATTAGTCAATCCTGCAAAGCTATCATTTAGAATGGAAGGTCAGATAAAGTGCTTCCCAGATAAGGTCAAGTT
>VMDR010030976.1:0-12220 GCA_007922815.1 Macrotus californicus
CATCTGGCAACTGTCAAAAAGCTCTCTGTATCTATGAGTCTGTTTCTGTTCTGCTTGTTCCTTTATTTTGTTTTTCAGGTTCAATTATTGATAGATATGTATTTATTGCATTTTATTGTTCATATTTTTTATTTATTTTCTTCTTTTTCTTTAAGAAGACCCTTTAACACTTCATGTAATACTGCTTTGGTAGCCATGATTCATTTAGCTTTCTCTTGTCTGGGAAGCTCAATATTTGCCCTTTGATTATAAATGATAAGTTTTCTGGGTAGAGTAATTTTGCTTGTAGGTTCTTATTTTTCATCATTTTGAGTATTTCTTGACACTCCCTCCTGGCCTGCAAAGTTTCTGTTGAGAAATCAGCTGACAGTCTTATGGGAGCTCCCTTGTAGGTAATTAACTGCTTTTCTTTTGCTGCTTTTAAGGTTCTCTCTTTGTCTTTAAGCTTTTTCATTTTAATTATAACATGTCTTGGAATGGGCCTCTTTGGGTTTCTCTTGATTAGGACTCTCTGCACTTCCTGACTTATACGAGGAGGAACCCCAAAACACCGGAATTGTTTTCTGGAGGATGGGCCCCTTGTAGTACAGGCTTCCCTTGTGAGGTGAGTGTTCTAGAAATGCAGGTGTCCTCTAGAATTGAAAACGGCAAGGCAACAGCAAGGAAATGGGTCCTTCCCTACAGCCTCCAGAAGGAACACAGCCCTGGCAACACCTCTAGAACTGTAAGATAATAACTTATGTTGCTTTAAGCCATTAATTTTGTGGTAATTCATTATAGCAGTAATAGGAAACTAATATATACAGCAATAATAGAGATGTGGAGGAAAATATTTATCTGATGGATATATGCTATTTTATTTACAATGGTAGAAAATTATAAGCAACTTAAATATCCAAAAATAGGTAATTCCTTTGAACAAGTATGGAACTTCCATAAACTGGATTATCACACAGCCATTAAAAACCAACTTTTGAAATATATTTAATAGTAAGAATAAAATTCAAGATATTCTAAGCAAAACTGGAAAGCTATAATTTATTTCATATTCATGGATACATGTAGAATAAAGATTAAAAATATAGAATCTAAATCCTTAACAGTTTTTATTTCTATATGAGCATCATGTATGAATTTTATTTTTAAATTCCTTCTTCGTCTGTAAAGCATCAGTACTTTCCAACAGACCGTAATCTCTGGAGGAGAGGAGCATGGTCATCCTGTTAAAGCTGTATCCCCATCACACAGCACAGTACCTGACACAAAAACCACCCACTAGTTATGTGCTGAATGAATAAATGCATACATTTGCAGTATTTCCCGATTTTTACACAAATGTATCATACGGTTAAAAACAAAAAGAATATAAATGTAAAATGGTGTTTTTTAAATATTCAACTGCACTACTACTCAAAAAAATTAAAATAATATCACCGAGTCAATTATGTAGTTTTAAATATTATATTAGCATATTTATGGCCACATAGTTTATTGGATATATCCCTTTAAAATGTGAGTTGACAATGTCATCAACTTTTAAAAGGTTCATGCTCTAGAATTTATTCACTCATTCAGTAAATGTTTACTGAGCATCCACTATGCAAAAAGCACTATTCTAGGTGCCAGGAATACAACAGTGAACAAAATAGAAAGTAAACAAATCCCCCCACAAAACAAATGAAAGTCCAAAGCAAAAATATCTCCACCTTCATGGAGCTTACATTTTAGAAAGGTCAGCAGTCAATTAAAAACATAAACAGTAAAATATATAGTATGATAGGCAGCAAAAAGTGCTAAGAGGAAAATAAAACAGGAAGGGGGGTAGGGCGAATGAGCAGAGGCTGCAGTTTGATAGTGGTCGGGGAAGCCCTGAGAAGGTGACACTAAAGACAAGGGACTAGTCATGTGGCTATCCGGGGGACAGCATTCCAGACAGAGGGAGCAGCAAGTCCAACGGCCTGACACAGGGATGTTGTTGGTGTGTTTACCGGTAGCAAGGAGACCATCATCTCCAATCCACTCTCCGGGAGCTAATACTGGTAACAGGACAATGTGCATTTTTCCCAACCTTTTTCTAAGGCCGAACTCACCTACACACACACTGCATGCATGCACCCAAATATAAGACGCCTAGAATAAAAGTCACCCTCCCATCATATTCCCCATGAAAATGTCCAAAATTAGATGCATGGCCATTTTCAATATATATGATGAAAAAATACAGCTGAAGTATTTAAATAACCTCTTATTATATAAATTGAATTCCTTAGAGAGACAGCAGGAAGGCTCTGCAGATCACAGGGTCATCCAAGGAAGGCAACTCTGAAGAGGCCGCACGTGAACCAAGACATGAAAAATGAAATGCACCTGCTTTGGACAAGTCTGGGGTTAGAGCACTCCGGGCGGAGCCCATGGCAAAGGCCAGAATGATTGTAGAGGAACACGGAAGGTTCGAGGAATACGGAGAAAGCAGAAAAGTGAGCCTGAAAAAGAGAACCAGAGGAGGAGTGGCAGCCAGTGCTGAAGAGGCAGACAGAAGCCAAACCTCACAGGTCTGGTGAGAAGATGGAACTGTGATCCTACCCTCAAATGGAAGCCAGTTGAGCAAGAAAGTGACATGATCCAGTTCACTGTACAAAAAGTGCATTCTGCTGCTACGTGGAGAGAGGGGTGGAGTCAGAAAGCAGCGTGGAAGCAGGGGAGGAGTTGGGAAACTATTTTAAATTTAAATAAGACACGGTATAGCTTAGATTCAGGATGGCGGCAGTGGAAATAGAAATAAATATGTGTACAGTACAAATTCAGGTTGTATTGGCTGACAGGAGGGAAAACACTTAAGTATTTAATCAAATAATTCAAATTATACAACTGCCCCTATCAAATTAGCAAAAGTTAAAAATGTATAAAACAAATTCCAATGACAATGTAGTTGAGGGAGGCACTCATACTAATAACTTTTGACTTAGTAACTGCTACATAGTCAGTCCTTTTTGTTATACAAATTAATTTGACTTTTAGAAAACGTACTTGAAGAAAAAAATCAGAATTTATGCTCAAGGATTTAACTGTAGCACATTTATACTTGCAAGAAGACAGGGAATTGTCAAATATTCAACACCTCGGGAGTGGCTGAATTATAGCTGACAGGAAAGCATAGCAGTATTTAAAACCACAGTTCACAATATGGGGAAAATGCTGACATTATACAATCTTGTAAAATTAAGTAAAGAAGCAAATAGTACCAGTTTTCTTTTCATGCTGGTAAGTTATGATATGACAGTGAATATAGAGAGCTAGCAAATAATTGATAATAAAAATTTAACAATAGTCTAGAATCAAAACTCAATATTCTCAGAAAACTTACATGCTCAACCCATTACACACTGTTTGTGTCTTAAGATTTCAATCTCTTGCTACCCTTGCACTAAATCAGGAAGCAAGGAAGTTTCGGTTTTGTGGTTGTCATAGTAATTTAAGTATAAACATGCACATTCAAAATCTCTCTGTCACTCTATCTCCAATGCCTCCCCAGTACCTGGCACAGAACAGGAGGTTGCTCAATCCATATTTTCGAGTGAATTATCACACACACAAAAAAAAACAACAACAAAAAAAACCTTTTCAGGTCCAACTTAGCACCAAAGAAATTTAAAATGTCAAAATGGAAGAGGTATGTAAAAACAATAGTGATTATAGTAATTTATGATATTCTGAAGTGGCTACAATGCACCAAGCATTATTAAATACTTTATGCACCTTGTTTTCCCTCCTCATAAGAATCTTTCGCTGAAAGAATTACTTTTCACATTTTAAAACTGGGAAACGGTCTCAAAAAGGTTCAAGAACTAGTCCAAGGTCGTACTGCAACTAAGTTTGAACTCAGCTCTTCTCACACCTGAATGTAATCTAGACACGATGTACCAAGTCTTTTCAGTGACCAGAAGTGACCAGATCGTTCCTTTACGCTTCCCCTACAGTTCTTGGTGTTCACTAACTTCTACCTTGTAGTTATCCCTTTGATGAGCCATGCGTCACCAGACAAGACCTGCTCGGCGACCTCCCCTCCCCCACTGTGACTTCCCCGAGGGGCAGGGACCGACTCGTCCAGCCTCTGGGTGGCTGCCACACTAGGAATAGGGGATTGACACTAGGCAGGGGCCTCGCCACCCCGCTCTGTGGGCATCATTTTAATTTGCCTTTATAGCCTAGCCTTGTGGGTCAGGACTCACAAATTGAGACCTCTAAGGTGCCGCAACCGCCCTTGGGAACAAGGTTCGGGATGGAAAGAAGGGAGTCTCCTCCCGGAGCAGCTGGAGGAGGTGGCCCGCTGGGAGAGTTTCCAGGACAACCGAGTTCCCCCCCTTTCCGCGGTCTCCGCCCCTCGCGTCTCGTCGCTCCGCCCCTCCCTGGAGCCTGAGCTCCGAGAGGCGCCCACGCGGGAATACAGGGAGGGGCTCTCTGTGCACTCTCACCTCTTAGCGCCTGGTGCATGCCCCCAATGCCGCTGTACAGCTCCAGAACCCGCAGCGGTTCCATCCCCACGCCGCCACCGCCGCCGCCTCCTCGAAACTAGGCCTGCCGGTCCCTCATTTTCTCCTCCCTCCGGCCGCCCCGCTCCCTGGCCTCGGGTTCCGTGGTTTTTCAGTTCCGCCCCGTACAGCCCCGCAGGCTGAGAACTTCACTGGGCAGCCTTGGGGCTGGGGACTGGCAGGGGTCAGCTGGAGAACAAAGGGTATATAACAGTGAGGGCTTCCAAATTAAGAGCAGCCACTCCGTGGCCTCCTTTACACTTCATCATCTTTCTAAGGTGTTTTCAGGGGCTGTAGGAGGGAAAATTAGGGAGCTCAGTGGAGGGGCAACATTTGCCTTTGACTCAAAATAAATTAACAAAGGTTAGAATCTAGAAAACTCATTTTTCAGGCATGCTGCTTTACCACAAATCCCTCGAATGCATGAATTGTTCCAACATTTCTTCTGTTGTCCTTGAGCACATAACACATGCTTGGGGTTATGGGGATAATCAGATCAGCCCCTTCCCCAGGGAAGGTCCCAGAGTAACAAGTGTGGCAATAGCATACATGCAGCAGAGCCCTGGTGCTTGCTGTAATTGTTAATGGGGTTAATTGTATTTTAGCTTGGGAAATACCCCCAACATAGGATCTGCTATCAATATATAATGTAGGGCAACTTATGGACCTCCAAGTGCTAGGGCCTTGCATCTCCAAGATGGTCCAGTGACCAAATCATTAGAAGCTGGGTTACGAATGAAGAAAAAAAATGGCCATATCCTGGAGAGGAAATGTTCTCATTGTGAAATGGCCTTCCATTGTTCCCATTACTGCCACAGGCTTTGCTAGAAAAAATTAGGAAGGACCACTTTTAATAAATTAACTGATTCATCAGAAACTTTGCACATGTGCTAATATAACAACTAAAAAGTATGACTACTGTTATCTGAATTGCTGAGCATTTCAATGTGTCCAATGAATATTTAAATCGTAAATACGTATTGGTCTTTAAATGTTTTGCATTTATTGGTCACTGATTTCAGATAGGAAGGGTTGGGTGGTAGGAAGATAGCAGAGAGCTGAGTTTAGCCCTGGCATTGCCAGTAACTGGACGTGTGTGGCTTTGCACTGAGCCTGGTTTCCTCATCTGCAAAATAAAGGGGAAGGAAGAAAATGAAATGGTTGCTGAGGGCCATGCCGTTCCAAGTTTCTGTGGCTGTCTTAGTACTTGAAAATGGTGTCTGGATTTGGCCACATGTTAATTATCTGCTCAAATTGAAATTATCTAGAAAGTAGATATTTTTATAATCCGCCTTAAGCAAATGTACTCTTAAAACAACTCAAATCATATACACATGAACATATATAATGCATGAAGCATTTTTTCTTTGTTATATAATATCAGTACCATCAATATATATCAGGACACACAAAGGGAGTTATTTGGTTTATAGACAGTCAACAATCAACATATGAAATAAATCTAGAATCTGTGTTAGCATTAGTGCTATGAGTCCAAATAAATTGATCCAGGATCTTACCCTGTAGAGGAGAGACAGGACCGAACTATGTGGGAGAGTTGATGAAAAATACCAACTTCCTTAGAGGACAGGAGGTAGAATCCCATCCCTGCACAGTCTGATTACAGACTATTCATTCTGATACATAAGAGTCTTCACAATAGAAGCCCAGACTTAACTTTTGTTTGTTAACTTTGCTTTCTCCCCTTGAACTCGCTACAAACCAGACTGTTTGGCATTCCCCAAGCACCATTTCCTGCTCACATTCTTTACCCTGCTCCGAATTCTTCAAGACCCATACTTCAAGTGGAACGTTCCTTCCAGACTCCCAGGGTAGAAACCCCAGCTTGTTTCACTTCCTTAACCCACGTGCCTCCCCGTCCCAGTTCTGTGAAATACAGATTCCACCTGCTCCTATCACTAACTCCTTTCAGTTCCCTCTAGCCCAGTTTTGACTTCCTATATGCCACATCATCTCTTTATGGAGTATTTCTCCTCTAAAGCCTATCACGTATGATAATCATTTCAAGAATATAAACTTTCTCTACAACCACAATTTACAACTATCTCCATGGAAGCATCTGTAGATGTTAAGCCCCCTTGAATTATGTGTGCATACTCTTCCAATCACTGGCACAAGTTTTATGAATTGGGGGGTGGAAGGGGTGCCACGATCAGGTCTAGTGAAGGATGACTGTAGGATGGGCAGATAAATTTTTAAAAAGAAAACATATATTGATTACTCTTTCTCAAAGAAAATCCCAAATGTTCTCAAAGGATTAAAAAAAAAAGTTTTTAATCCTGAAGTTTCTCATAAAGTTATCCTCAATGATAAACCTAATAGAGGTTATATTCTCATCAGAGAAACTCAACACACTTTTTGAAAATACAAATATCAAAACTTGGACTTCAGGATATTTGGTGCATTTTCCCTCAAATAGAGAAAATGCACTTGTAAAAAAAAATGCTACTTCTCACCTGGCATATGTGAAGCATATCAGAAATAATTAAGGTGCACAGTATAATTCTAAAGGTTATATTAAAATGATAATAGCATACACTCAATTATTTAAGAGATCATTATATAACTTGAAATCTAATGATATTTTATTCTTCCTCTCCTGCCTGTTATTTCTCTGATCATTAATATTTAACAAAATTAAACAAAGGTCTCCCAAATGCTTAAAATACTTTTTTGCAATCCTCTTTGAGGTTCCATGATCCAGGCAATACTTTATTCCCCTGTGAAACGTGATATGGATTCCTATACAGGCTCGCCTACAGGGAGAGCATACCCTGCTTATGCCAATTTGAATAATGAATAAATTACATTCTGGTTTTACACAGAAAAAGAATGGTCTATGAATTGCATGAAAAATAAAAAAGTAGTCATATGGGAGTAAATTGGCAATAAATGTCCTGAAGAGAGAAAATTATATTCAGAAGAAAAGAAATTTGAATTGGAAAGGCCTACAGGGCTCATCTGCCACTTATAAGTTCCATTTATTCCAGAATACCTTTTATGGTGTTTCTGATCAGCCAGCATTAGTCCTTGGCCTGTGAGCTGCTAACGAGATAACAAGAGGCACAGTGTACTTCACAAAGGGAGGTGGTGGTGAAGAGCTCGAGTTATTAGAAACCCTTTCTTTTTTTACAGTCACCTAAAATCCAGTTCCTTTAAGATTTGCCCTCTGCATTGATTTTAAAGAACTCTCTGTTCTGTAATGAATTATGTTATGGTTAAAACTACAAGCTTCAGAATCAAAGAGTATAAATAGGAATCATTGATCTGCCGCTGCCTAACTTTTTGACTTTGGGAAAGTCACTTAACCTCTTTAAGCCTGGCAAATGTCTAAAATGTGTAAAAATAGAACATGCGGTTGCTATGGGGATCAAATGACAACTGAAAGCGTTTAGCCCAGTGCCTAGCACAATATACGTGTATGCTTTATAAATAGTAGATAATATTCTACAATAACATTCTCTAAGTGATGCCTTCTCAGTCCCTTCACTTGTGTCATGTGGCATGACTCTGATCCCGGGAGTCAATCACACTGCACTTTGGTGATGCCCATTTTAGGAGCCATAACTGAACACTGGGTCCTAAACAAGGTCAGATCAGCAGGCTACAGAGTGGTCCAGATGGCCACAGACATCAAAGGCCCCAGGTGAGCGTGTGGGAGGAGGGGCTGGGTCTTGGAGCAGAGTGAAGGAAAGGCTGGAAGTCTGGAAACCATAGGCATGACTGAAGAGGGTGCTGAGCATATAAGCGTGGGAAGTGAGAAGACAGCAGCACACCCTGTAAGTGAGATACCACCTCTAGCTCTTAATCCCTGGAAAGACTAGGAGAGCCGTGAATGGGTTTATGCAGGGGTGTCCAACTCATTTTCACCGGTGGCCACATCAGCCTCGAGATTCCCTTCAAAGGGCCAAATGTAATTTTAGGACTGTATAGATATAACTACTCCTTGACAGTTAAGCGAGAGCTTGGCACTGCTGCCGGGTAGAAACAAGGTGCCTGGCCAGAAAAAAACAAGGTGGAGGGCTGGATTCGGCCCTCGGGCCTTGTGTTGGCCACCTGTGAGTTTACTGGTCTATAGCTCTGGCAATTGTTGGACAAAATTGTTCAAGTGACCTTAAAAGCAGGATGTATGAGTTGGGGAGATCTGGGGTGTGAGGGAGAACCTATTAATATCACCCAATCATTTATTGACTTTTTTATGTGCCAGGCACTAAAGAAATTTTTCATCAAAACAACTTTAAAAATGTAAAAATCTATACTCTATTTTGATCATAAAGGAGCCAATAATTTAAAAAATGTAATACCTTCTACTCCTGAAGCATAGTGCTATTTTAAAAATTTCAAAAATAAAAACAAAACTTTCATTGATTCTCTATAGCTACATTGTGCAATAGTCATATTTGGTGATTTGAGTTTAATTAACTTCCAAAATTTAGCTCATCAGGCACACTAGGCACTTTTCAAGTGTTTAGTGGCCTCCTGTGGCTGGTGACTACTGTACTGCTCAGCAAAGATGGAGAACATTTCCATCACCACAGAAAACTCTGGTGGACAGAGCTGCTAGAGGGACAGTCTCTTGAAAGTACAACCTTTCTGGGTAGCCCATCATATGAACAGTGTTGAAACGTGCAGCAATTGCTTAGTTATTGCATATTGAATGCTTCTTTAAAATAAGTGCCCCCAAAACATGGAATGAAAGAAACTCATAAAAAGCAGACCTTATAGTCCAACATGTGTCTTCTTTCTCTGGTGTCTAGTCACCTTCCTCATAGACGGTCAAAAATGAAAAGAAACAGGAAACAGCAGACATGTTCTCTCAATGACATGATAAACTTCCAAGAGAAAAAGAACAGATGGAAAATGATGAACCTCATGGTGTCTTAAAGGAAGTGCTACTTTTCTGTTGTGAAGTAGATTCTAGTAACTTTTGGTTGTGAATACTATCTTACACTTACCTCTAAAGAAGAAAAAATATGTTTTCCAAAACTAGAATCAAGAGGAATATAATTATAGATATTTTGCTTAAAAAAGCACAGATACCATGAAATTTGTCTCATATTTTTCCATTTCAAAACACGCAAAGACTTTGACATTGATTTTTCTCTTGGAGGTTATTTCTGAAAAAAAAATATAATTTTAAAATGGTTTGCAGCAAATTTTAAACATTGTATTTTAGTTAAATTAAAAACAGTGAAATTCTCTATCTTTAAAACTGCTTTCATATACTCATGGAAAATTGGAGCTGGAAGGAACTTATTTTCCTTCACCCCAGCCAGAAGAACTACCTTTCAGGGGGGTTTTCCAACTATTTGTAGATATAGAACTCTTATTCAAGGATTTGGACCTAAATCAATGATTTGTAACAAAAGGAAAAAATAAACACTCAACCAGAACAGAAAGAAAACATAATTTTTAAAAAATGATGGGAGGCTTAGGAACCTCTGGGACAACTTTAAATATATCAACATCCAAATCATAGGGGTGTCAGAAGGAGAGGAAGAAGAGCAAGAAATAAAAGCAAACTTACTTGAAAAAATGATGAAAGGAAACTTCCCCAATCTGGTGAAAGAACTAGACATACAAGTCCAGGAAACTCAGAGAGTCCCAAACTAGTTGGATCCAAAGAGGGCCACACCAAGACACATCATAATTAAATTGCCAAAGTTTAAAGATAAAGAGAGAATCTTAAAAGCAGCAAGAGAAAAGGAGACAGTTACCAATAAAGGAGTGCCCATAAGACTATCAGCTGATTTCTCAAATGAAACCTTACAGGCAAGAAGGGGCTGGAAAGAAGTATTCCAAGTAATGAAGGGAAAGGACCTACATCCAAGATAACTCTATCCAGCAAAGCTATCATTTAGAATGGAAGGGCAGATAGAGTGCTTCCCAGATAAGGTCAAGTTCAAGGAGTTCATCATCACCAAGACCTTATTATATGAAATGTTAAAGGGACTTATCTAAGAAAAAGAAGATCAAAAATAGGAACAGTAAAATGACAACAAACTCACAGCTATTAACTGAACCTAAAACAGAAACAAAAACAATCTAAGCAAACAACTAGAACAGAAAGAGAATCACAGAAATGGAGATCACATGGAGGGTTATCAGTGGGGAGGGTGTAGGGGAAGAATGGGGGAAAAGGTACAGGGAATAAGAAGCATAAATGGTAGGTACAAAATAGACAGGGGAGGCTAAGAATAGTATGGGAAATGGAGAAGCCAAAGAACTTATATGTATGACCCATGGACATGAACTAAGGGGGGTATTGCTGAAGGGAATAGGAGTACCAGGTGGAGGGGGGCCCAGGGGAGGAAAAAAATGGGACAACTGTAATAGCATAATCAATAAAATACACTTGAAAAAACGACCTCTTTGTTCAAATAAAATGGCATCTAGTATCAGGGCAGACGGGGAGAGGTAGCATGAGCAGACATGAACACGCACACACGGAGCTGCTATGTGGCTGAAGCATGGATGCCAGGAGGCCTGGAACAAAACCAGATCTCCTACCCCTAACAGCCCCGATAGCTGCCTCTAAGTGATCCCACAGGCGTATGACGTGGACATAAACCACTGATTTCATCCAACCTCAGTTTTAGAGATGAAGACACAGAGATCCAGGAGGGTTAGGTAACATGGCCCCAGCCCACAACTAGGTGGAGAACAGGGAATTCCAACTCAGGTTTCTTCCAGAGGCCTTCCCATAAAACCATAACTCAATACATGCCTGTTCTGGTCTGAGGACAGCCGAGGGTCCAAACGAAAGCAGCTCTACTCAACAGAATGCATTGCTTTCTGAGAACAATCGAGCTGACCTGAGACATGAAGGCAATTTGTGAGCTCAGTGAAGAAAAGCTGAAGTGACATGGCAACACGTTCTAAAAGTCAGATAAAGAGGTTTATTCTGCTTCACAAAAAAAGAAACAATCTCAGAGACTAATTAGTGACATTTATAATGGGCTCTCTTCCTAGTCACTCCTGCAAAGGCAACTTGATACAGTGCAAGAAACACGGTCCTTAGAACAGATGGATTGACGTGAATCCTGCTTCTAGTACTCATTGCCTCATCTGTGAAATGGTCCTTAGAACAGATGGATTGACGTGAATCCTGCTTCTAGTACTCATTGCCTCATCTGTGAAATAGGAGTAATAGGTGTTAACACGGTCGTAGTCTGTATTCGATTATTAATTGTATAGAACTTCCTTCCACTTAACAACTTTGTCATACAAAAGATATAACTATTTTTTCTAACAATTACAGAGAGAAAATTGCTTTCTTAGTATGCTTTCAAAAAGGGTGTGCTACCAAGAGAATAATTTGCATATCATCTAACAAGACATACTTCTTTATTGTTTCCTTATCATTCATAGCCTTCATTATTTCAGATGGAAAAACAAGGCCCATGGTGGGAATAGAGGAGAAAAAAATGTAATAACTTTGGGAGCTGTTATTACTTTGCTCCTTTCCTTCAAACATTCAGAACTGTTCAAGGTAACCAACTCCCACAAACCAGACCCAGCAGGTCCAGGAAAAGGAAAATACAAACACACACCACACATACCACACACATACGCCCGCCACATATCCACACACATGCACACATACAAAATCCATAAAAGCCCTTATTTTTCTTCATGGTCTTTGTTTTTTTTAAATTGCTACAGCTGTC
>VMDR010030977.1:0-12187 GCA_007922815.1 Macrotus californicus
ACACTTTTCTCCTACCTTTTTGGGTGTTATATTAGCTCTTAATATACCAGTGATTTTTAAAATATTGATTTCTAAACGATAAAAAGATAATTCAATCTTTCCTATCACGGTTGATCAAAACACTTTCTTTAAATTGATAGATTAGAAAACTTTCTTACAGCTTCACAACTCATATGAAGAATGTCATGTGAATTTTTAGCGTTGTTGCCAAATACGGGGAACCTCTAACAAGTTTCTTTTATACATAAACTGAAAGACTTACAATGTTCTTTTTAATTTTTTAATTATTTCAATTTTCTTGTCTTTGTTTCATTGTTCACATGTCCCCCTTGAAACCAACTCATTTTGTGAGGACAAAAGCGTGACATTTCATTCCGGGGTCACTTTATTGTGTTTGGTTTGAGTTGTTGAAGACTCACTTGAACTTTCTTAGGCCAGACTTCATGTGCGTGGCATGGTTCATGGGCAGGAGTCCCGGAACATGAGCCCATCACCTCTCTCACCCCATGTGAAGTTTTGATGCTGTGTTCCTGTCGGGTAAACTGCACGTGACTACTTAGGAAAGGTAAATGCTCAACAGAGTATTGGTTCATGATTGAGTAACGTCCAGCTCATCATTTAGACTAGAACCAACTGCTTAGGACTATGAAAAAATGATGTTTCCATCATTTCTCACGAGTTCAATGTGGTTATTTCTCTTTTGATGAAGTTAAATGGTTTTTAATAGAATTTGTAACATGTATTTATGTTTTATTTTCCCTTGAATGCCTGGGTTAGCTCAGTAGCAGTATACATGGAGACCCATTGTGTAACCACTTGTGGTGCTCTGAGTATCAATGAACAGAGACCGACAGGTGGCCTGCTCAGAAAGAGAGGAAATTGTTTGGTTTTTACATTTTCTCAGCTTGTATTTCATTTATTTTGTAAAGAACCAACTGTGACACATGAACTTCAGTTCCGATTTAATTTATGCTGTTGTTTTTTTTAAATGACACAGTGTCTGTTCTGTTTACCAGGCATTGTTCCACAAGGCTGGTCAGCTCCTTTTGAATTCCATCACCTCCCTCCTCTGGTAACTTAGCCTAGGGTCATATTTGTCCAATGTCCCATGGTAAAGGCTGTGCATCCCTTGACAATGTGTCTAGTTACCTAACCTCTCTAATTGTTTCCTCATGTGAAACGGATGCTAGTCATAGCATCTCCTCTAGGAACTGTTGTGAGGAGCAACTGAGATCCTGACCATGAAGCTCTTAGTACACTAACCAGCACACTGAAGTACATATTATCTGTTACCATGATGATAAAATAATTTCCTCTGCTGCTTCTCAACTGAAGGAATACGCAGTTGAGAAACTTGTGCTAGGAACTGAGGTTATCCTTAAAAACATATTGTTAGCCAGTCACAAAAAGACAAAGGTTGTGTGATTTTTCTCATTCAGGTATCCAAAGTAATCAATTTCATAGAGGCATAAAGTAGAATGAAGGCTGCCGGGGGCTGGGGGGAGGGGAAATGAGGTATTCTTCAATGGAAGCAGTTTCAGATTTGCAAGATGAAAAAACTCTGGAGATCACTTGTGCAAAATTGTGAATAAACTTAACACTACTGAACTGTACACTTAAAAATGGATGAGATGGTAAACTTTGTTAAGTGTTCTTTTTTACCACAAGTAAAAAAACTAGAATATTTTTAAAAGGCTTATGTTTGTAAACTCCATCCGTCGTTGCTTAGACATCACATCTGTGAAATAGAATCTGCAGCCTGCTCTAACCTTGCCCTTATGTTGTAGTCCATTTACTTCAACATTGAAATGTGGAAGACATTTCAGATACCCCTCTATTTAGAGGCAATGTCCCCCAAAATGACCCTAAATAATTCATTTGGGGCATGCAACAGAGGACCATAACCCATAAGAGAGCTTCACGCTGAGCCAGAGATATCAAAGCGGTTCTTTCTAATATAAACGGTGCCTTCACATAGCAGGTTTCCAGTAGGGTCAGGATGCAAGAAAAATGTAATTCAGAACTTTTCCAAATCAACACGGATAACTCTGACTTGAGCTCTATGGGGTAGATTCAATTTTCTGATTGTAAATTTAGAGATATGGAAAGCCAACCCTTTAAGGAGAAAGACCATTGCAAAAAGGATGTCACAAAAATCGACCAGCAGAAGGTCCGGGAGTTGCACTCTACATGTAGGTTCTAGGGTGAGAAGCTTCATGATATTCTACAATATTTAAGAGGCTAAAAAGGAAGTAAATTTCAGTCATGGCCTATCCTTACTAGTAAATACTTTCAAAGAATTTGTTTTAGGGATTCTTGCATGTTGCAAAGATACAGAAACATCATAGAAATGGAGCCAAACAATCTCTCAAAATTGTCCCTGGGGTAGTAATACTAGGCACTGTCCCTCTTTCCTAAGTTCTAGTCTTTAGCTTCAAAATCTAGTTTTTTTAGCACATCAGTTCTTTTATTTTTTAAAATTATATTTTATTGATTATGCTATTACAGTTGTCCTGTCTTTTTCCCCTTTTTCCCCCTTACCCAGTACCCCCCACTCCCTCAGGCAATCTCCCCACTATTGTTCATGTCCATGGGCCATGTCTGTAAGTTCTTTGGCTACTCCATGTCCTGTACTTTACATCCCCATGGCTATTCTGTTACTACCCATTTGTATTTTTTAATCCCCCGATCTCTTCATCTTTTCTCCCTCAACTCTCTCCCATCTGGCAACCATCTGGTAACTAATTTCTTTTTTCTTGCCGCTTTTAAGATTCTCTCCTTATATTTAACCTTTGGCACTTTAATTATGATGTGTCTTGGAGTGGGCCTCTTTGCATCCATCTTGTTTGGGATTCTCTGTGCTTCTTGGACTTGAGTGTCTATTTTCTTCACCAAATTAGGGAAGTTTTTTTCATTATTTTTTTCAAATAGATTTCCAATTTCTTGCTCTATCTCTTCTCCTGGCACCCCTAGGATGTGAATGTTGGACCTCTTGAAATTGTCTCAGAGGCTGCGTACACTATCCTCATTATTTTGGATTCTTTTTTCTTCTTCCAGTTCTGCATAGTTGTTTTTTGCTTCCTTATGTTCCAAATCATTGATTTGACTCTCAGCTTTATCCATTCAACTGTTGTTTTCCTATAGATTGTTCTTTATTTCAATTAGCATATCCTTCATTTCTGACTGGATCATTTTTGTGATGTTGAGGTCCTCACTAAGTTCCTTGAGCATCCTTATAACCAGTGTTTTGAACTCTGCATCTGATAGATTGTTTATCTCCATTTTGTTTAGTTCTTTTTCTGGAATTTTGCTCTGTTCTTTCATTTGGACCATGTTTCTTAATCTCCTCATTTTGTTTGTTTCTATGTGTTAGGTAGAGCTGCTTTAACTCTGTGTCTTGGTAGTGTGGCCTAATGTAAGGAGTGCCCTGTAGGGTCCAGTGTCACAGCCTTCCTTATCACCCAAGCTGGTGACTCGAGGTACATCCGTTGTGTGGGCTGAGTACACCCTCCTTTTGTAGTTGATGCTTGGTTACTGTTGGCAGGACAATGGGAGGGATTTACCTTGGCTAGTCAGTTGCAAGGATTGGCTGTGACCATTGATCATCAACCTCCACTTTCCAGATGTGTGGGGGCAAAGTGGTGGTGCTCTGACGTGGTCAGTAGCTGTCCACTGGGTGCTCTGACCCTGAAGATTTCCCAGGTGGTGCAGGCTAAGGTCAGTCCCCACCTGTATTTTGTCCAGGGCTCCCTGCCTAAGCTATAAAGCAATCTGAGATGGCTACTACTTGCGCTGGGGCTTGGTGATTTTCACATGAAGCCAAGCTATGATTCTAATCTGGCAGCTAGTGCCAGGTCTGGGGCTCACTGAAGTCAGCTGTTGTTTGTTTGATAGAATCTAGGATGTTCTGAAGCATGCACCAAGACCAGCCATTCATATGGAAAAGCAGCTTGTATAGGCACATAAGTTGGGTGGGACAGAATCTCTGGGGATCTCCAAGGCAGGTCAAATACTGTTAGCCAGGTTGAAGGAGTCTCAGATATGGCACCAGCCTACCGTCTCTGTGCAGGGAAGGTTTAGCAAAGGAACAATGGTCCCTGCTTGCCCTGATGCCGGAATTCAATTTCTCATGGTGTGCCACTAGTGTCTTTCATGCTGCTACCCCAGAGCTGGAACTCAGAGGGAGCGAGTCTGAGTAGGTAAGTCCATGTGTGGGTTCGGTAAGAGGAACTGCTTGGGGCTTCAGAAGTTTCTTCCACTGACTCAGTCCCCAGTGCTTTTCGCAGCCAGAAGTTGTGGGAACTTATCTTCCCGGCACTGGAATTCTGGGCTGGAGGGGCCTGGTGTGGGTCTGGGACTCCTCACTCCTGAGATACCCCTCCCAAATTTTTAGCCATCACACCTGAGTGTGGGACCAGCCTATTCCGCATCTGTGCCCCTCCTTCGAGTCTGGATGGATGTGGTTTCTTTAATTCTGTAGTTGTCAGGCTCCCATTCAACTTGATTTCTGACAGTTTTGAGTGATAGTTGTCTATAGTTTATCTGTAATTTTGATGTGGTTGTGCAAAGAGGCAAGCCATGTCTGTCTATGCTGCCATCTTGACTGGAGGTCCTCCACACCAGTTCTTTTAAATCTAAGGATCAGACTCTGGGAAATGATAATGCCTAGATATTACCATCTTCTAAAATCTTTCCTAAATTGATCATTCAGCTTTAAAAAAAAAGATTTTATTTATTTATTTTTGGAGAGAGGGAAAGGGACGGAGAAAGAGAAGGAAAGAAATATCATTGTATAAGAGAAACATCAATCTGTCTCCACTTGCACACCCCCAACCTGGGACACAGCCCACAACTCAGGCCTGTGCCCCAACTGGGAATATAACCAGTGATCTTTTGGTTTGTGGAAGGATGCTCAACCCACTGAGCTACACAGGTCAAGGCTGACCATTCAGCTTTTTTGAGATTGACTTACATTAATTATATTTATAAATGATAGTTGTATAAATAAGACTTCCAATTTCAGAACTTTTCTAGAATTCAGATTCCAACTTCTGATAGCAAAATCAAAATATTAATCAGAAGATTTCTTAGGTACATGGAGTAAGATAATTTTAAGACGACCTCATATGAACCAGGAAAACAAATCATCTTTCTCTCCCAGTGGTTTATATCTCCCTAAGTGACTTGAATCGCTCAGACTTTTGCTCAGACAGGGTTTATTGATAGGACTCCAGCTTTCACAGTTAAAATCATATTCTTTTCCTGACTTCTTTAGATAATTCTGACAGAGACTTTTGGGCTTGGAGCTCACCCAAACTCTCCAGTCATGCATTTACTGGAAATCTCTTGGCTTATTTCTGCTGATCCCATCCAGGCCAATTAGCCTACTTTCATTTTTAGAGGGGAACAAGTCCTTCATAGTCTTCCCTTGAAGATTTTCAGACCATTTAAGACCATTCTGAAGTTTGCAAAGGCTTTTCCTTAGAATAAGAACAGCAAGGAAATTGGCACAGTCACAAAATAAAATGACTGTTTTTCTGCCTATGGCATTTCTGACCTTGAGCATAGTGCCTGAAACATAGTAGGCATTTGGTATGCCTCATGGGTTATTATTGCTGCTATTGTATTCATAGAGCTCACAAAAACTGTGTTTCCTATTAGTCCTACGCTCTGAGTTATCATTAGGCCATGGATGACAGAGCAAAGAGAGCCAGATTCCTAGCACTATATGTAGTGCTCAGCATATAGTAAATACTCAAGAAATTTTCATGGAATAGAATTAGTATAATTGTCATGGATTCAGTAGTATCTGTTAAACAAGAGGAGTAATCAGGAAATAGCATGACAGGGTGATGGCAACCAAAATTACTTGAGTTCTAATCCTAACCCTGCCACTTTGCTAGGTATGCAATCAAAGATAAGTCATTTATTGACTCTGAGTTGTCTCCATTTCTGCATTTGTAAAATGAAGATCATAGTACCTGATCTCATAAGGTAGTTGAGAAGCAAATGCATATGCAGAGAACCTGTGATGGCACTCAGTAGGATGCAGAAACTCAGTAGTTATAAGTTTCCCACACTAACTTCTTGTTGAGCCATAATGGTCAGGGCAACTGCCCCAGTCTTTTTAGCTTTTCTATCCACTTGTTGTTGGACCTTGATAAGTCAACTCAGTAGCTCTTAAGATTGGATCCCAATTTGACATGCTACCCCTATTCTCCATCCAGCCCTGGCCTCTTTTGCCTGCTCATGGAATGTCAGATCTGGAAAAGATTTTGAAGTTCTATAGCCCTGGCTTCTTATGATGTTCCCTGCTCAAGCTCTACCTGCCCCTTTTCAGTACTTCACTGATCGTGGAGATAGCAAGTGTCTTGCTATGTCATTGTTACAGATCAGGACTATCAACTGCTCAATCTATAGTCCAGAAACTTATCCCCTAAGGTTAGTTGTAGCATGACCCAATGGGATTGAAAGAAAAAAACAGTGATTACAGGATTTTAGAAATATCTAAACATCTATTTATAGATATGGAACTTCAAGAATTTCTACATCATTTAGGAACATCAGATATCCAAGGTAAAGAGAAAAAAGTATGAATTTGGAAGCTTCAGTGTCACCATCTTTGACATTTTTGACTTCTGAGACCAGCTGGAAAAAGCTCTCTGCTTTTAAAGAGCTCCTGTGACTGGGTCAGTGCTGGCTGGATGACCTCTCTTGGTAAAGTCTGTTGTGCCATATAAAATAACCTCATCAGAGGAGTAAAATCCACCATCTCCACAGGTCCAGGAATTACGTGGGAAGCACACATTGGGGAGGGAGGGAGAAATTTGGGAGACCATTTTAGAATTCTGCCTCCCATGTGATTTGTTTCATCAATAGGATGTTGTCAGCTACTATTGATTTATGAGCATGGTCTACATTACACCAAATGACTAGTATGTGTATATATACATATTATTATAAACATAATATATTTATACACACATATATATAAAATCAGTGGTGACTCTCTTTGGTAATTTGTGTTTTTAACACAAAATCCCAGGTGTCAGTGAATGTATCTGCTCCTTTTTGAAGGGTGATGGAGAAGACCCAGTACAGGTGTTAGCCAAGGCAAGCCAAGGTCAGGGCTGGGCCTCGAGCACTGGAAGTAGAGAAGGCCATGAGGCACAAGGCAGCCGGGAGTTAAAGAAATGATCCTAGCCAACGTGTGTACTGAAACTCAACCAGGAAACCAGAATCCAAATGTCAATTTTAAAAGTCCAGAAAAGGACCAAATTTTGAGATAAAGACAAAGGGCAGGTACTTGGGGCATGGGAATAAAATAGAAAGAGTCTAGAAGCTAAACACAAACAGGGTCCTACATGATTGATTCAAATGCCACTGAGGTGTTTGAGGTGTCAAGGTGGAAACACCCGTGTCCTTTGTCTTCTCATGAAGAAAAAGGTCACCTACAGAACAGATCAGTGAACACATTAACAAAGAAGCATTTGAAGTTACTGAAGGACAAGTTCTACAACATTTACTTCTCTGTCTGCTCTGGCTCTGTGAAGGCAGCCAGCCCTTCCACGGTGTCACAGGGAGCATGTCCAGGGTTACCGACAGCACATTCTGCATGCTGTTACTGCCCTTCACCAGAGCAAACCTGGCTAAACTCCTGTGTAAAGACAACCTTTCTTCTACACTACATTTCATCTGCTGTGATCTACTCTGGCAAGTCTCTCATCATCTACTGGGTTCCCCCATCTACTGGGTTATTCTTCTGTAATTCCTCTTGCCTAATAAAAGCTTTCTCTTGACCTCCCCTCCAATATATGCCTCCATTTGTTTGATCCCCTTTGTAGCAAAACTTTTTCAGTTATTGTTACTCGCAGGGTCCCACTCCTCTCCTCTAGTTCCTTCTCTAACTCATCCAACCTGCAAACCCACTGAAGCTCCTCGGTCAAAGTCACCAGGGGTCTCCACATTGCTAAATGTAATGGTCAGTCCTCGGACCTCTTTTGACCTGATGTCTGAGCAGCATTCAACACTATGGATCATTCCATCCTCATATTCTCCCTTTCTAGGACTTCACAGTCTCTTGTTTCTAACTTCTACCCTCCTGATTGTTTACTCTTCTTTTCCTCTGTTGATTCCTGCTCTTCTTCCAACCTCTTCTTGTTGGGGTGCCCTAGGGCTCAGCCCTTGGCTGTGTTCTCTGTTCATACTCACACCCTTGTTGATCTCATCTGGTCTCATAGCTTCACTCTCTACGTGCTGATGGCTCCCACAAGCATAGTTTCAGATATTTGTTATGACAAATGCCTACTTGATGTCACTACTTTGATGTCTAAAATATTTTTAAATCAACATGTCCAAGAATGAACTCCTGATCTTTGCCACAAAACCCACTTCCCCTCAGTCTTTCCCATCTTAGTTGATAATAGATTTCATTTCTTCTTTCACTGTTCACATCTGGATGTTCAGAAAATATTTTTGGCTCTATCAGAATGACCAGAGTCCAAAACTCTGACAACACCAAATACTGGCAAGGATGTGAAGCAACAGGAACTGTCATTCATTGCTGATGGGAATGTAAAATGGTGCAGTCACTATGAAAGACAGTTTGGCAGTTTCTTACAAAACTAAATATACTTTTACCATATGACCCTGCAATCATGTCCCTTGATATTTACCTAAGTGGGCTGAGAACTTATGTCCACACAAAACCCTGCACATGGTGATTTTAGCAGCTTTATTCATAATTGTCAAAACTTGAAAGTAACCAGGGTGTATTTCAGTAGGTAAATTGATAAACTGTGGTTCATCCAGACAATGGAATGCTATTCAATGCTAAAAAATGAGCTATCAGGCCATTAAAAGACATAGGGGAATCTTAAATGCCTATTACTAAGTGAAAGAAGCCAACCTGAAAAGACTACATACTTTATGATTATAACTGTATGACATTCTAAAAAAGGAAAAAATCTTGGCAACAGTGAAATGTTCAGTGGTTGTCAGGGTTATAGGGAGGGAGTGATGAATATGTGGACCACAAGGGCTTTTTGGGGCAGTGAAACTACTCTGTATGATACTGTAATGGTAGATACACGTCATTATACATTTGTCTAAAACCCACAGAATGTACAACGCCAATAGTGAACCCTAATGTAAACTGTGAACTTTGGGTGATAAGGATGTGTCGATGTAGGTTCATCATTTGTAAAAACCATATTGCTTTGGTGGCAGATGTTGACAATGGGACAGGCCATGCGTGTGGGGCAGCACCAACTATGTTGGAAATCTCTAAGCTTTCTGCTCAATTTTGTTGTGAACTTAAAACTGCTCTAACAATAGTCCATTAAAAATAAATATGGTGTACTTTAAAAAATATTTCCAGACATTGCCATGTGTTCTCTTGTGGAGCCAACTTTCCCTTAGTGGAGAATCACTGATTTTGTTATAGACAAATTAATAGGGAGATTACAGACAGTAAAAGGGTGATGGAGGAGACAAGCCCATGATGTGACTGAAAGTTAAAGGGAGTCATTTTATGAAGAATGATCAAAGAGGGCTTTTCTGAGGAGAGAACATGTAGGCTGAGATCTGAATTCCAGAATGAGTTAGCAAAAGAGAGGTTTAGAGTGAAGACATTCCAGGGAAAGGGAAGAGCACATGCAAGGGCTTTGGGGCAGGAGAGGAGTTCACGTGACTTGGACATTAAGAAAACGGAATGTAGAATAGTGACCCACAGGGCGGCAGGAGACAAGAACAGACAGGTGGGCTTTTCACTCACGGTAGAGAACTAAGAATTGAAGCCAAGAGTACAGCAAATCTTGGACAGTTTTAGGTAGAGGAATGACATTATCTTACTGTACAAAATGAGGGATTTAAATTGAAACCTTGGTGTAAGGGTCAATTTTTATATGTCTACTTGGCTAGGTTATGTGCCCAGGTGTCTAGTTAATCACTAGTCTAGGTGGCCCTGTGAAGGTATTTTGTAAATGTGGTTAACATTTACAATGAGTTAACTCTAAATAAAGTCGATTATCTTCCATAAAGTTAGTGGGCCTCATCCAATCAGTTAATGGCCTCAAGAGGAAAAACAGGTTTTCTTGAGATGAAGGAATTCTCTCTTAAGACTCGAAAGTAGAAATCTTACTCGAGTATCCAGCCTGCTGGCCTCTCCTGCAGAGTTTGGACTTCCCAGCACTTACAATTGTATGAGCCAATTCCTGAAGCTGTTTCTTTCCATATCTATGAGGGGGCAAAAGGTGTAGGGATTAAGAAGCACAAATTAGTCATGGGGATGTAAAGTACAGCCCAAGTATTCCCCAAGTGTAGGGAATATAGCAGTAAATAAGTACAGTGCCAAGTGGGTACAGGAAGTACTGGGGAGAATGCTTTGTAAAATACATGATTGTCTAAACACTGCTGTACACCTGAAACTAATAATAATAATATTGAATGTGAAGTGTAATTGAAATTTTTTTAAAAAGTAGCTGATATTGAAGGCTGGTCTCTGGATGGGCTTGGGACCTAATATTTGATGGCTAGTGGAGTTGTTTCACTCAGATGTTCAAGGCTCATTGACTGTGAGATTCGGAGACTGAGCCATGCATCCTTGACCACACCTCTCCCTCATTCACTGCTCTGAAGTGGGGTGTTCCAGATCAAGGCAAGTCTAAAGGAAGCCAACTCATAGTCCCAGGTCCACTCCATGAAAGAGACCAGCAGACGTGCAGCATCATTTAGTTATTTCACCTGGTTCTGGGCACACTTGTTTCTTATACTGAGTCTGCTTTTACTTTAGGCATGACTCATTTATTCACCCATTTAGAAATTTAACATATTTCTTCAGTACCTATTATTTGTAGCAATCTATTCTGGGTCCTCATGGGTCAGAGGTAAACTAGAGAGAAAGGGAGTCTCTATCTTTATAAAGCTCTGTTTTAGTGGGGGTCATAGGTAGAAAAAAAGTAAACTGAAAGATAAGGTGATTGGAAGTTGTGGTAAGTGCTGTAAGCGAGCTGGAAAAGAGGCCAAAGTCGGTGTGTTTACAAAGAGCAGTCAGGGAGAACGTCTTTAATACGTGAGCAGAAATCTAGAAAACAGGAAAAGGTTGTCCATGTGAAGGGCTGGGGACACATTCCAGGCAGAGGGAACAGAATTAAACAGGCTCCAAGGGAGGAAACAGCTTGTTGTAGTGATGGGTCTTGTGGAAATAAAAACCAACCAAAAGAGAATAAGCAAAAACCATTTGCTCAAGGGAGTCAGCCATTGTCACTTGTTTTGGCAGATCCTCAAAGGCTATCAGTTGTTAGTAAATCCTGGTCCTTTCAGTTGAGGGGCTATTGTTTGGTTTCCTGGGTCAGTTGTTAGAAACAGTGGTCTGCCTTCTACAAGTGTGACTTGCAGATAATAGACTGGCTTCCTAGGCTAGTTACTGCACATAATGGGTAGGTTTCCTAGGCTGACTGCTGCAGACTGTGGGTCAGAGTTCTGTTTTTATATGTGGTCTGGTCGTGATCCATTCGTACACTCAGGATCTCAGTCTGAAAGTGCACACATGTATTGGGGCTCTAAAGTGTCGGGAGAGGGCCACCTGATGAGGCTGGAGAGGTGGCAGAGCTCAGATAACACAGAACCTTGTAAACCACTAGTAGGGGACTGTTTTCCTTCTAATGGAATGAAGAGGCATTGAGGAGTTTTAAATAGAGGAGTGGGGTGGAAGTAACAGTTTTGCTGCTGTGTGCTTAACAGATTTGAGGGGATGAAGTGCTGAGAACAGTTATGGGGGCTGTTGTAAGAATCCAGGCATGAGATAATGGTGGCTTACTTTAAGGTGGTGGTGCCTTTGCTGCATAAGTAATCTGTGGCCAAGAATCATTTCTGGGGGGGCTGTCTGGCCCCAACAATGTTACAACAATAAACAAACATAAAAAACAAAAGAATCATTTCTGGACTGAAGTTATACAGTAGGGGAGATATACAGGGTCTGGCAGAAGTAAGGCCTGCTTGAGTGTGGTTGGTAGGGTAATAATATGGGTGTAATAATTTATAGTTTTAACTTGCACATTTCACCCACAATGTCATATGGTGTGCTTGAGTGTAATATTGTTATGTAACAGAATTACATGCTTATGATTTTGTGATAAGAGAGTTTGTAATAAAAAAGGGGCATTATTCAGATTCTTTTTTTTTTTAA
>VMDR010030978.1:0-12187 GCA_007922815.1 Macrotus californicus
AATCTAGTATTTAAAATATTGAATAAGTTGGAAATAAAGCTAATATTTTACAAACACAACCATTATGTACATGTAAAGAAAAGATATTTTTGGATTTCCAGAAAGAATTCAGAATTATGCTCCAGCTTTCACAATGTTGGGTTATTTAAATGAGCATCTCCAACTGAAAAAGGAAGCAGCAGATGCGTACCACAGGTAACTTTTCATGTACTGGAGATGTGATCCGCAGTTGTCAGTTGGCCTCTTTAAACTTAGTCTCGTCCTCATGAATAAGGTCCTGAGTAAATGTTCTGATTTTTTTCCCCTAATCTTTCACAATCTATTATTATTACATCTTAGAAGGTGAAAATATGCAGTCCAAATTTTCATCCGTATTTTGGCTTTTATTGCTTAACCCAAGAGAAAGGGAATAAAAAACAAAAGCCCAACAATTCCTCCCCTTTAGATGTTGTCTAGCTTTATTAAATATTAATGATGTGTTTATTCAGAGAAGAAATCAGAACATTATATATTTGTTTGAATCATTTGAGTCTACCGTGTATGTGTCCATTCAAGAAATACTTGTCCACCTGCTGTGTGTCAAGCAGTGTCCTTGCACTGGCAGCGTAGCAGAGGGTTAAAACAGACACAGGCCCCTTTCTCCTGGAGCTCGTGTTCTGGTTGGGGGAGACGCACAATAAGCTAACAGACATCTGTGATGGGAATGATTGCAAAGAAAGAAAATCACAGTGAAGGGCCTGCAACTACAGAGCAGGCAGTGAATTTGAGGTCGGTTTACTAAGGAGGCAGGTGTAGGCTGGCCTGAACCAAGTGAAGTCAGCAGCCGTTCCGTTGTCAGCACAAGACGTTCCAGGCAGAGGGACCAGCAAGAGCAGGGGCTCGGATTCAGAAGTGGCGTCAGCATGTCAAAGACACAAGGACAGTATGCTCAAGTGGGATGACCAGTCAGGAGAATGGTAGGACAGGAAATCAACTTTTATTCTCTGCAAACTAATTGATTCATGAATAGGAAAGTGACTGTTGATCTTGTGAGGACCAGATGAAAAGTTGGAGGACCTGATTGCCTAACCTCTGGGGTACATCCTTGCTCTCAGCCCAAATCAATTTTTAGAAGAGGCCTTGTTAAGTAAAAAAATGACTAATTGGGGTGTCCTAAATACTTTGCCACTTTTTAACAGATCTCTGTAGTTCAAAGGCGCAGTCACTAGATGGTACTGGAGGCTGTATAATGAAGTTCTTATTTTTTTAGGTGTATGTGGAGAGAGGTTTATGAACAACCACAATCCTCTATCTTTCATCCTCACAGTAAACTTAGCAGTAAACAAACTATAGAACCATGATAAATACAGCAGTAGGCAGGATTTGAAACACAAATCTAGACAGCTTGAGGGTGCTCACTTTTGGGGAACTCACTGCATACCGTGAGTCTGACACTGGTTTTATCTGCAGCCTCAGATGGCAGCTCCGTGGTCACTTGGACACACATCACCCTTTCTTTTTAAAGATTTTTTAATTTTAATTTTTTATTTTATTGTTGTTCTGTTACAGTTCCAAGTTTTTCCCCCATTGCTCTCCCCTACCCTGCCCACCCCTGCTACTCCCACGGTCAATCCCCACCCTGTTGTCCAAGTTCATGGGTCCTTGGTACATGTTCCTTGACTAGACCCTTCCCCTTCTTTCCCCTGTTATCCCTCTCCCTCCTCCTCTCCTTGAGCAAACAAATCTCAAGTGTGGTAAATAATTTCACTTAGGAGGTTTACTTTAGTAAAGTAATTTTTCTGATATTCTAAAATCTTAAGTATTAAGTATTCTTTTGTGGTGCCAATTTAATGAAAATATGAACAAGTGTTGTAGGTAACATATAAGAATTAGTAGAATTAAATGAAAACAAAAATATGTACATTAAGTTAATGCAAAATAGTAAAATAATGATATTGCATAAAGATAATTTAAAATACCTTGTTTTTTTTTTTTAAGGGCAATTTTGTTGTTACAGAATGCAGAAGACCAAGTTACTTATAACGATACAATGAGAAATTATGGCAGGTTGTTATGGTAAGAATATTTTTCCCATTAATTCTGTGACCGTACTAGATTTTTTTAGTGAGAGCTATGGGACTAGTGATGTGGTGACCAGTTTCTAGAGTAGTGGGCTGGTGACATTCCTGCAGGATACATAATTCCCACAGTCTCAGGCTGTGCTAACAGTTTCTTGTGTCAGTAACAACACCTAACTCCAGTGGCTTGATAAGGAGCAGGTTTAGAATTGACGGTTGTGGACTATATAAGAGAACATTTGGAAGAGAGTCAGTTGCTATCTCTAGTAGTAGAAGCCTAGTTAATTGGAAGAATTAGATTTATTCTGACTTCCTATATATATATTTTTAGGGGATGGACATTAGGAATTCAGAAACATTCTGAATTACTTTGAAATAGCACAGAAAAGTTCTATGTGTGTACATTTTGGGGGTGGGAGGGAGTCACACAGCTTCCTTCAGATTCTCAAAAATTTCTGGCTTCAAAAAATTTTTTTAAAAAAAGATTAAAAATGAATCCAGCTGCTTCAGAGGATAGAACTAGGACCAGAGAACAGGTGTTATGGGAGGAAGGTCTTTGGCTCAAGGTAAGGAAGCATTTCTCAGGTTGAGAGTTGTTCCCAAATTCAATGTAGTTATTCATAAACAATCTAAGGTAGCCTTCTTCCTTTCATCAGAATATCTATCAGAATGTGATTTTGCTGATTTCTAAATTTTCACCTTTATAAGATGAATTTTAAAAGCAAAGATTGCTTGTATTTTTAGTTCCCACCCACACCCCCAGGATTAAAAAGATTTTATGAAAATATTTCCAATAATATTAAAAACAGAAAAGGCTTCTGATTATAGTGATGGATACTGAATAAGAATATCAAAGATACAGTATTTCTATTCCAGGTGATGGCAGCTGAGCTTATACAGATTCTCTTCATTTTTAAATAAGCAAAACAAGTTATTTTTTGATATTAAAAAGTATTATATATAGTACCACATACAACAGTTTTTACTTTCATTCCTAATAAATACAGGAAAGGTATAGTTTTGCCTGTGGAATTTTCATGTGTCTATGTGCCCTCCAAAAAAAAAATAGATGTTCAGATAATAGCATACACCAGGGGTGTCAAACTCATTTTCACCAGGGGCCATATCAGCCTTGTGGTTGCCTTCAAAGGGTCAAATGTAGAGCTTCTTGCCCCTAGTTAAGGAGTAGTAACATTTATACAGTCCTAAAATTACAATCAGCCCATTGAAGGCAACCACGAGGCTTATGTGGCCCCCAGTAAAAATGAGTTTGATACTCCTGGTGTGCACAAAGGCTAGGTTTGACTCCCATGTAGGTGTTCTATGACTTATTAAGCTCATCAGAGGTCCCAGAACCTTACTTATGGGAGTAACATTTAACTAATGTATTAAGCTTAAAAATTTAGGATTTTGTATAAAAGTCAATTTGAAATTATTTTATAATTTGGGATTTTAATTCAAATTTGTTTAAAAAACACTTTTCAATTTAGCAAAACTGTCCATTTTCATGTTATTTAAAATAAGCAAAGTGTGAAGCTAAATCCCCCAGTATATACTATGAGAAATAAATGATATGCCTTCTATTTTAAGTCTTTTTCTACAGCTTTAACTCTGATAGATGAAGTTATTAAAAGAAACATGATGTAATAATGTCTATGTTTTGATGATGTAAGCCAAAATTATTTTTTATATTAAAAGGAAGTTATGTTTTGTTTCTTAGTGCCATTGGTGAATATGATAAAGCTATCCAGGCTTTCAAGTCAACACCCCTTGAAGAGCTAGAAGACATCATCGGTTTTGCACTGGCTTTGTTTATGAAGGGTCTGTATAAAGAGAGCAGCAAAGGTGAGTATGTGTTTTGAAGCTGAAGAACTCATCTTACTTTTCCAGAGCTGAGAGGAATTTCATCGTGAAGACCTTAGATAAGGATGCAATATTGGGATGGGGTAGGCGTTGCAGTGTTTATTAAAATCAGACTAGGAGTCAGGAACAATACTAGGAACTTTTTATCTGTTTTGCCATGTAGTGGGGCACTACAATGAATAGTTCTTATACTAGTGTCATGAGTTGAGCTTTGTTTCTATTATTTAGATAAGGAAACTGAGCCCAAGATCACTTATGGTTGACATAGGAGTTAGCACTGGAAAGCAGGCCTTTACTAATTCACAGTGCTTAAATGTAAATTTTTGATGAATGAAGACCTCACCTTTTGTTAGTAATAGTATATTTTGGTTTCTGCAAAAGTGCTAATTGAGTGCATGTTCACATACATGGGCCCAACCTCCATGTGTGCAGCTCATTGAGAGGCTCTGCTGTTTGGTGGAGTTGTCGGTCTACACTCGGGGATTTTGGTGCTCTCTCAGTGGCTGCTGGCCTCCCCTTGTTTTGAAGATAGTGACTGAGACCTGCCTCCCTCCAGATTCTAAAGGTAGAGATTAGGGAATGTTGCGTAATAATCCTAGTGATATCCCCAGGATCACCTGGGAACAGCTAAGTGAAATTAGATTATCATAAAATTTTATTCCATCTGCCTGAAATCAAGGGAACAATAAGATAATATTTTAGTTAGATCTTTTTTGAAAAATAGAATTGGGAAAGGAAAAATCCCATCGTTTGTTAGTCAAGATTGCTTATACGTTGTTTGCTCTCTGTTTCTAACCCTGTGTGACAGCCTACGAGAGAGCCTTGTCTGTTGTTGAATCAGAGCAAGACAAAGCCCACATCCTGACAGCTCTGGCAGTGACAGAGTATAAACAAGGGAGAATGGACGTGGCCAAGACACTGCTGTTTAAATGGTGCGTGTAGTTGACATCATTGCTTAATGTGACCAGTTGCTTAAAGATCGGGTTCAGATTTGGAGCAATGTAAAATGAAGACCCTAATGTTTTAAGAACTTTTTGATGAACAAAAGGGATTGGACTTTTCTGAACTGATAGTCACGGGTAGAACTAAACATCATGGCTTAATTCTTAGTGCTGGATCCTTCCAGTCCTTCAGAATCATCCTGTACACCACTGTGTTTAAAAAGAGTAATGGATCACCTAATCTAGTAGGATCTTAAAATTTTAATGAAGGCAGTTGTAACTGCTTGTTTTTTGGCCTTTTGTGTCCCGAAAGAGATTTTTTCCTCTTTCCTTTTCAGGCTAACATGATAAAGTTCATTTAAAATTGAGTCTTTTTTTAAAAAAAATGCTACCAATACAATAAAAAAATGCTACCAATATAACTGGTAACTATTTCTATATTTTTGGCATAAGTTAAAAATAATAGCCTTGATATATGTGGTTATTTATATGGTATTTTTTGACTTCTGGACTTTTTTTTTAGAATGTTGCTCTTAATTTCTTCAAAAACAGTAAATGATTAATATATGCTATTAGACAGTAGTTCTCAGTGAGTCCTTTCTTGGCATTTTCAGTGGCACAAATCCTCGTGGTACAGAGTTGTCCTCTCATTGCAGGAAAATTACATCTCTGTCCCCCACCTGTTAAATGCTAACCACACTCCTCAGTCATTGTGAAAACCAAAAATTACCTCTGTGTGTCTCCAAATTACCACCCTCTGGTTTATAACGTGTTCAGAGAACCCAAATTTGCAAGTGACTTGGGGGCAAGAATCTTAGATGTTAATGTATTAGATGCAATGATATGAGTTTTGGGTTAAAACAGTAACCAAAATCATTTTGAACATTGGTAAAAGTGGAGAAAAACAATAGAATATAATCTTACCCTTTTCTTCTTATAAGAAGGAAAAACCTTTTACCTTCTAGTTTTATGTTGTTGGATCCAGGACTAGGTATTTTATCTGATTTATATTTATTTGTTTTTGATTCTCTGCATGTCTTCTTTCAAACTCAGTACTTACCAACTGTTCCCTCCCTGCCCCTTGGCACATAACTATGAAAAATCCTTTCTATGAAAAATTCAGTTGCCAATTCTTTATCAATCTTGCTTGACATGCATATGTTGGGAACCAACCAGTGTCCTAGCTGCTTATTTAAGGAGAATGAGCGTAAGTTCAGTACATAAGGGGAAAATGTCTGGTTACCAGCTTCATAGAGTTTGTTGTGTTGAACAACTGCATGTAATCACTAGAACATGGTACAAGGACAGCATGCGATTACTGAGTGGTCAGCACGTGTGGGTTATCGTTATTCCAGTAATGATCTAGGTTTTTGAATATTAGGATTAGAGTCGTTTTTTTTTTTCCTTTGGAATGAAGGTGCAAATGAGAATTTCTTCTTTTACCGTCAATATTGCAATTTATATTTTACTCTGTGTTTTTTTAGTTGTACCAATGTGCACATTGCAGTTATTGATAGAAATTGACATTCTTCCGTATTTAGACTTTTACATCTCTTAACCCTTATTGTAAAAAGAGTTACTATGGATGCTGTAGGTAAGCAGTTAACTCCAGAGCTGCCCATGAAAATTCATGATTTTATACCTGTTTGTCGAAATTAAATTCTAAGCATTTTGTTTCCCCTTCCAAAAAATAGTAAAAAGACATAGTGGTAGATAGATGATATTTTGTAATGTTTTAAAAATTACTATTTTAATAAACTGTTTAAAAAGTGTTTGGAAGTTCCTCTGTTTTGTTAGGTACAATATTCATAATTACTATTAAAAATACTGAGTTTGTTTTGTAAAACTCAGATGTAATGACCAGAGAAGAAATTTGGCTATTGCTGCTCTGTGAAAGGCCACTGATACTTTTAAACGCTTCACATATTCAGGGAAATTGCTGTCCCAAGAAGCCAAGCAATGTGTTCTTACATTTATCTTAAAGCTGGGCTTAATTGGGTGAATCTGTTAAGTAAATTGCTTTTTCTACTAAATGTTAAATAGGTTTTAATAGTTATCGACTACTGTGTTCATGCTAATTGGTAATTAAAAATATATTTACAGCTCTATCTTAAAGGAGCCAAACACAGAGAGCCTTCAAGCCCTGTGTGCTCTAGGATTGGTGATGCAGGATGCTACACTGTCAAAAGCAGCACTTAACGAGTTACTGAAGCACATCAAACAGAAAGACAGTGATTATCAGAGGTGCCTTCTTACTTCAGCGATTTATGCGCTGCAGGGCCGCAGTGTGGCAGTGCAGAGACAAGCATCTAAAGCTGTTCACAGGTAAATCTGGGCTTGTGAACTTGGGGCTAATTATACGTGATGAGGTGGTCTCTAACATTTGGAACTTACTAAGAGTATAAAATGAGATAGTAAGCATATACATTTGGAAACCAAAATGTGGCTTTATGAAACTGGAGAATCAGCTGACTATACATATTATTTCACCTGTGAAGATTTTCTGTAAAAAATTCAGTTAATAGAAATAGAGAACAGCCCTGCATGGCTCAGTTGGTTGAGTGTCAGCCTGCAAAGCCAGAGGTCGCCAGTTCAATTCCCAGTCAGGGCACATGCCTGGGTTGCAGCCTGGTCCCTAGTTGGGGCCTGTGAGAGGCAACCAATCGAT
Source organism: Macrotus californicus (assembly GCA_007922815.1). Taxonomy (NCBI): domain Eukaryota; kingdom Metazoa; phylum Chordata; class Mammalia; order Chiroptera; family Phyllostomidae; genus Macrotus; species Macrotus californicus. The sequence continues at coordinate 7,530 of VMDR010030978.1, forward strand.
GTTTCTTTCTCACAAAGATGTTTCTTTCCCTGTCTTTCTCCCTCCCTTCCCCCTTGTCTCTAAAAAGAAATAAAATCTTTTTAAAAAGAGAGAGAGCGAGAACAGAAATTTTGCCCTTCTGAACTTCGTTTTAGTATGAAAGCCCTTACTAATTCTTGTTTGTGACGTTGTCAGTTTGTTATCTGATACTGTCCATTCTGATGGTTTTAGGAATATTTTGGCCACGTAAGCCTTCATTAATGTATTCAAAATTTGGGAACTAGAAAACTGTTATCACTAGCAGCAGTGCTTATTTATTTTCAGCACTAAAGTGTTATTTATGCCAGTAGTTTGTGTTCCTTTCATAATTCTCACCTCTGTGTTTTCTTTGCATACAACGTACTACATGCACTTAACCTTTCTTAATTAGATCTCATGGCTTTGTAATGCTCATGTCGCTGATTTGTTTTCTTGTTTTTATAAGGACTGCTGGTATATTTAAGAGGTATAAAATATGTTTTCTAAAATTTAGGGCACTTTCAACCTTACACATGGGCAATTACATGAACTTGTTTTAGATGTCTAAAGGGTTTTAAACTTAAGTACTAAATAGAATGTTGACTGCTTGCACTTCTTACGGATAAAGTAACTCCCACCTCTGGGCTCTCTGCTTGTGACCCTCTCTGTAGTAACCCAGCCGATCCTGCTCTTTGGTCTCTGTTGTCCCGAGTGGTTGCTCAGCATGCTCCACGAAATGCAAAGGTGAGCAATCTTCTAAATTCTGGCAAGAAAAATTAAGTGACTTGTGATGTGGTAAATAGTGTAATTTTAAAGTATTAGCATTATCATTCGAAAACAATTAACTAATACAGCAAGGGAGTTCTGCTATTTAAGCAAATTTTCCGTTAGCTGTTCGGTAAGTATTACATTGAGTGTCTGCCACCTACTCTTGTGCTGCTTTGGGCACTGTGTGCGACACAGAGAAGCAGGTGGGCTCTTTCGAACACACACAGATTATGTTAATAGCTATGTGATGAGGTTGTGCTTGCCATGTTGCCATTTAATAAGCATTAGCTATTATACTTCTGAATCCCAAAAGATAATTTTATTTAAAAGCTCCTTAAAGATAAAATAAGAACTAGAACACTGCTAATGTTTAAAGATGTAAATCTAAACATGGAGTCATTAATGTTCTATGCAGGGGATGACATACTGTATTTTAGTACATAAAAGCCAGCTATTTTCAGGACTCTAGAAAGTGTTTTTTAGCTGCTATGGCTAATATGAGCTTTCATTGCTTACTTAATTAGTTGGTAAACATAGTGATAGCAGCAAATATGTTTTGAACACTCAGTACGTCTGAAAATTCCAGGATCTGAAGTCTGTGTGGCCTGACTGTTGGGCATTCCCACTTGATTTCATGTATGATGGCTTGGTTTCTTTGCTTGCCTGATCGTGTGTACTTGAAAATTCTAGGTGGAAATAATTTGTGGCCTAGAGTTAAGGTACCTTTCTATTCATAGAAATTGTACTTATTTCTGCCAGGTGTTTGGGAGCACCACTAGTCTGGAGTCTAAACAAGGTTTAGAGCTGGAGGTTTCTGGGCCAACAGGCCTGGGGCCCAGCTTACTTTGATACACCTTTCCTTTATCACTCCCCCTGTTATGTGAGCCCTGGGCTTTGATTTGGACCCACTAGCCCATGAGTCCTTCAAAGTGAAAATTCAAATTTGTTAGAATCTGCAAATGGCAGCAGTGGCTTCCCTGCTTACTTTTCTCTCTGGATTCATTTTAACTCTTAGTTCTGACCTGGTAAGTCCTTAATATCTTGTCAGTTATTCGATGCTTTGGAGCATACATGTTTTTTAAATCTTATCCCAGTGCTTCTCAAGCTTTAATGTGCAAATAAAATCACCTGATGGTCTTATTAAAATTCAGATTCTAATTCACTAGGTATGGGATGCAACCTGATAGTCTGCATTCCTAACAACTTCCTAGGAAATGCTGATTCTGCTGGTTTACAGACCACACTTTGAGTAGCAAAGCAGCATTTTTATATATTTTGTCATTTGATCCCAACATATGAAGTCGACACAATTAATGTCCATTTTATAGAGGAGGATGCTGGAGACACAGAGATTAAATACCTTGTGCAAAATCACAGCTAGTGGTTTGGTGATGGGTTGTCTCACATCTAAATCCTGAGTCCTCTTTCTACTCTGCTGTGCTGTCTTCTTTTTAATCCATCTTCTGTTTGTTTTATATTGGCATTTTAGATAGTTCATTTTTATCACTCTTTTTTAAAATTTATTTTATTTTGTTATGTACAGTTGTCTGCCTTCCCCCCCGACTCCCCCTTCTACCCCAGCCATCCCCACCTTCCTCCCCTGATTCCAGCCCCCCTTGGTTTTTGTCCATGTGTCCTTTATCGTCGTTCCTGAAAACCCTTCCCCCCCTTTCCCACCATTATCCCCTAAGTACAGTTTTGAAAACATTTCTGGTACATGTATACACTTCTGTTATAAAATGAAGACTTCAGTATATTTCTGATTTAAAATGAAATCATTCTTATTTCTTTTCCAGGTAAAATATCTAATTGAATTTTTAAAAATGAAGTATTTCGTATCAACTTTATGAAACCAGTTATGCATATATTTCTCTCATTTTAGTGCTGAGTTGATTATTGAAGCAGTGACGAGCCTCATGGTCCTCTGAGCTTCATCCGTTTCACTAGGGATTACAGAAGTTTTTAAGTCAGTGTTTTTTGTGGAGAAACTCTGTCAGTTTATCTTATAATAGGTTTTGTGGTCTGTCGCCCTGGCCATCTGGTTTTCTCTTTCAGTCTTTCACAGTCTTCTACATTGTTAGAAAATACGTGCGTTTGTGCTGCGTCACTGTAAAGTCATGTAACTTTTAGATCTGTACTGGGTAGAGTTGGAATGATTATAGTAAAAAACGGTTTTCTTTTATAAAAGTATCAAACTGGTCTTTTAAAGCGATGATAATAAGTTGACACTTAAAGGAGTTAAGAAGTTGTGAATGTGATAAACAGAACCTCTGAAATGATTTAATGGAGATTTTATCATTCTTAATTTTTATTGTTTTGTGAAAGTTTATGCATTTATTTAAATAATCAGTTCTTTTCTATTATAGGGAGGTGCTGTAGCAGGAAATGTGGCTCATATTCTGGACTCAAATCATGGAAAGGTTAGTTTTCCTTTACTGGGGTAAAGGAAACGTTCTGCTTGGTAAATAATATTATTGATGGAAGAGTAGTCCCTCTTCCTGGGCTTAGGGCTCACATCATACCCAACAAAGTCATACTTTTAGTTACTTTGAAAGCTGGGGAGCTGTGCAGAGAATTGCCTAACACCCTCCCTCTCTCGTACGTAGAAGGCATTACTGTACACTGCGGTGAATCAGCTGGCTATGGGAAGCAGTTCAGCAGAAGATGGAAAAAATATTGCCCTGAAGACCATTCAGAAGGCAGCGCTCCTTTCTCCAGGTGAATATAATGCAATTTACTTCATTAGTTAGGATTCTGTTCATGTTTCATTTTTTTTTAAGATTTTATTACTTTATTGTGATTTATGGGAGCAAAGTTTGTATTTTTATGAAATAAGACAAGAGAATTCTAAGAAAATATTTGAAAATTTTATATATAAATATTTGATTATCTACATTTGGCTAGTGATAATTAAGAGGCAATTAACTATTGAAGCAGGCTCAAAGGAATATCTGCTTAAAGGTAATTTATTACCTGTTATTGAAAACCTGAATTAATATATTTTCAAGAAGTAGTTTTACTTTCATTTTCTGACCGGTTTTTTAAGTAAGGTTTACCTACAGCTACTGATTATTTAATGAACATATTTTGTTCATTTCTTGTGTAGTTAGCTCCTCGAAGATTGGAGATATGTCTTCCGTGGTTAGAAATGTCAAAGAGCTGGCCTCCCTGCTCTAGCTCTTCCTGTCTCTAACCAGGTGTGCCCTGTGCGTGTCATCCGTCACAAAAGGTGCTGAGGAGCTGCATATGGACTGCGTCAGCATGCTCCTGCTACCGCAGAAGACTAGAATGTCTAGCAGCGTAGGGTTAAGAGATGTATCTTACACACTGTTATTTTTAATATGAAATATAGCATTAAATAATTCATTCCCAGTCCATGTCCAACAGTGGTTAGATCACAGTGCAGTTGCTTTTGGACAGGGACTGTTGGGAAACAAATTTCACAAAGAGCAGGTTCAACGTTATCTTCACATTAAGTGGTAAAGATCTCAACTAAACTGTAAAATATCTAACATATCAGAGAATGTTTTATAAAACGAACAGACCCATATCCTGTTGCTTATCATTTCTTTCTTTTTAAAAATAATCAGAACAAAAAGAGACCCTGAACGTTTGAGTTTCTTACACATTGGGTATGCTTCTGATTTTTGGAGGATTTTTCAAGCAAGTATTAGATCAAATTGCTCTGAATAATTCTTACTGTTATCCACAGTTATAGAAGATTTGTTAGCCTTTAAGTGGCCTAAACTTTAGAAAGGTAATATTGCCCAAATAAGGTTCTCTCTAATGATGTTTTCTGATTTTCCTACATTATCTGGAGAAATACATACTTAAGGAAGCAAAGTCATCCTATAAGATGCTTATAACAGGGACTGAGTGATGAGGATGAGTAC
>VMDR010030979.1:0-12190 GCA_007922815.1 Macrotus californicus
AAACTTATTTTCACATACAAACTTTTACCTAAATGTTAGGAACATATATAAATATATATGTATGTATTGCTGTTCATACAAACATATCTTCTTTATGTGTAAATATATGATATAGAAGTAAAAAGCCAATCTCAAAAGGACAGAAACTGCAAGATTCTATTTATGTAACATTTATAAAATAACATAAGTATACAGATGTGAACAAATTAGTGGTTGCAAAGGTTAGGAATAAGGGAGAAAGGAATGGGTGTAACTATAACAAGGTTAACATGAGGGGAGTCTTGTGGTGATGCTACTTGTCTAGTATTTTGACTACTGCAATGGTGATACAAAGCTATATGTGATACATGCACACAAATGAGTAAATCTGAGTAAGCCCTTTGGATCACACCAATGTCAATTTTTCAGTATGAAATTGTACTATGGGTATGTAAGGTAGTTGAGGAAGGGAAGAGGATGGGTACATGAGACTTCTTATACCTTTCTCTATGACCTCCTGTGAATCTATAATTCAAAATAAAAGTTTTTTTTCATTTTGTAGATTGACTTATAGGAATTTTTTTAATAGTGAGCACTCACGATTCTTTGCTATTGAGTGCCACACATTGTACTTTGACTCATACTTACTTCTTCCAATCTAATCAAAGGGTGTGAGGACGCCCACCAGGGCACTGCCCAAAATGTGGAACACTTCACGAATTTGCATGTCATCCTTGCACAGGGGCTATGCTCATCTCTGTATCATCCCAATTTTAGTTTATGTCCTACCAAAACAAGCACTCAAAATAAAGTTTTTAAAAAGAAACCACCACAACCATACAAAATGAAAGATGGCAGGCATCAAGAATAATAAAAGAATGACATCTTTCAATGAGAAGACAATACTTAAGAGGGTGTATATCATTTTTCCATGATTTGCCTCTGTGTTAAGTTCCTTAGAGCTGATGTAACAAAGTACCACAAACTGGGTGGCTTAAAACAACAGAACTGTACTTTCTTGCAGTTCTGGAGCACTGTGATGAGTCACGGGCACTGTCAAACACTGCTGACCCATACAATGGACCTCTAGGACTAGGACTGACCTAGATGACTTTGTTTCTTCCAGGTCCCTCTGCCATCTCTACCTCCTCAATGTAGTCTTTTTCTTTAATTTTCCCAATTTCTTTATATTATTTTATTTTTTTCCCAAGCCAGATTGTATCCAGATTTATTAAAGATACTTTTCATAAACAATCGTGGTATTTCAGGCAGGACATGGGCAGACAATTGTTAACAGTATACAATAGAGATTTTCAAAAATGGTGGCAAGGTTGGTGGGAGCAGAGCCCACTTCCCCCTGTACACAGGTGGAACACCTAGCCGATCTTCTGAGGAAGAGTGAACAGCCAATGGAATCTCAGCATATATGAAGGTTGGAGGCCCAAATTGTACAGGATATTGAAGAACAGATGGTAAGGAGATTGCATTGGGATGGTAAGGTCCCTGGGACCAGTGCAGGGACCAGGGCTGCTGCAGCCCCCAGCCTGGTGCCTGCCACAGGATCCTTGGACGAGAGCCAAATCAGCAGCTCCCTCCCCTGCCAATCAGAGAGGACAGAGCAGTACGAGGGTGGACCTGAATGCTTGAAGTCGCTGTGGGAGAATAAAGACAAAGTGGGAGACTCACTGGGCGGTGTTTACCTGCTGGGACTATGGATGCCAGCTGGATCGTTACCAGAGAAACTGGGGAGCTGGGTGACACCTGGAAAAGGGAGAAGAGTTGGGACATGACAGACCTTGACCCAGATAGTCTACAATCTGGTTGGAAAGTTGGGCTATGTGACAGGCCAGATGCTTGTTAAGAGCGGAAGGATTGAACAAGAGGACTTCATTCAAAAAAAGGCTCTGGGCTGCTATTTAGGCAACTCTCCCACAGCAGCCGCCACTGGCACACCCCCACACCTGCGTGACACAACTGGCTCACTAAGAGGAAGGAGTACACGCCCCCCACAGAGGAGAGCAGCAAGGCTCTAGGAGTTAGCAGTCCCCACAAAGACTTAACTCAGTGAGGGAGCTGAACTACTCTGAAGAGATTCTGAGAGTGCCTAGCACCTAGGACAGCAAAGAGGGACAAGGTGGTGAGTGAGTTGCCCCTAATTAGTGCACCTCAGGGACAGAACAGCTGGTGGGTGAAGGCACCGGCCTGGCTCAGATGGGCAATGGGGGCCCAGCAATGAAAGAAGGACCTGGGCTGGAGGCTGGACAACTGTGAAGATTGAAGCCCAGATCTGGCCCCCATCCTCACAAAACCATAGAAAAGGAGAAAAGCGAAGCCCAATCTCCCTCAGCCTGCAGCTTCCAGGAAGACCAGCAGAACTCGCTTGGCCGGTTTAAGTAAGCAGGAGGCTTTTTTTTTTTCTACCCACAGTGAGACAATAAGACCTGGAACTGTGAAAGGTCCACAGACAGACCCAAAGAGGGAACATAAGGCTAACCCCAACAACTAAAAAACTGAGACAAATTTCACTTTGCTATTCCAAAGAACTTGCATGTTATTATTTATTTGTATTATTTTTCATTATTCTTTCTTCTCTTATTAGTATTTTTAATTTCTCTTCTTTCTGTTTAGTTTTGTTTTATTTGTTTGTTTAATTGCATTGTTTGACTGTTTTCCTTATTTTCTCTTTCATATTGTATTTTAATTTTCCTTCCTTCACTCCACTAATGTTCCAAAAACACACTGTTTGAGGTCATGTACTTCCTATTCTTGTTATTCAGATCATATACTTGTCATATTGTTGCTCCAGTACTATTGTAAATAATTGTTGTTCCATATAACTATAAATACTACACAGCAACCCTCCCAGATCTTAGTCCGTTTCACTATCATCTGGAGCTTTATTACTATTGTGGTTAACTATTCTCTCACACACTACGCCTATTTTCTATCCTTTATTCTCACTATATCTCATAAGCTGACCTCCCACAAGTGCTCTGTTTTCTGGACTCAGTTCACAATCCTTCTCCCTCTAACAAGAGTCTTATCTCTTTTCCACCTTTTATAAAAAGTGGCTAGTTGGGTGAAATACCACAGTTAACACTATACTTATCCAAAGGACCTTCTGTCTCTTCTCTACATGTTGGTACTTTAAATCACGTAGAATACACTCCCACTGTCATAATCTATTTTGCCTTTCCCCTCCAACTGATCAGATATAAGAGTACGTGGGAGCCGTGAACACCAATATACCTGCTGGAGAAGAGAACCCACCAACAAAGGAACCACCAACAGATAATAAAGGAAGATGGTAAATGAATGAGTGGAAGACACATTAACCTCCACCTAGGAACAATTTCAAATTACAACTAAATGGTGGAGACATTACCCAGAACAAACAGCTTAACAATAGTGAGAGAGAAGCCTCATAACTTAGGACAAATAGAAGAACCACATTCAATAGAACCTGTTTGCACATGTACAACAGCATACAAGATGTAGTGGTTGGAGTGACCGTCAGTCAACCAGATGGAGGGAAGGACCCACTAAACAAAGACCCAACAACAATCAAAACCCAAATACATTCAGAGAGCCAACAAAAGTGACATCCCAAGAGCAGCAAGTTCAGGAGATCAAGGAGATTGCACCAGTGAATCTCACAGGTCTCCTACCACAGAAGTTCACACCACAAACTCAGGGAGACAGAACAGATTGATTTAAGAAGCAGAGGCTAACAAGAAGAGTCTTACAAACAATGGGAAGACAAAAAAACAAGCCCCAAGGGAAAAGAAAGGAGGAAGCCCCAGAAAGAATCCTAAATGAAACAGAGGCAAGTCAACTATCAGATACTGAGCTCAAAGCAATGGTTATAAGGAAGCTCAAAGAACTCATTGACAACTACCAAAAACTACAGGGACACAATGTTGAACTCACTGCAAACTATATCAACATGAAAAAGGGAATAAAACTATCAACAAGAGTAAAGAGGAAATGAAAAATACAATTTCTGAACTGAAGAACACAGTAAAAGGAATGAAAAGCAGGCTTCAAGAAGCAGAGGATTGAATCAGTGAGCAGGAGGAAAAGGTAGAAAAAACTCCCAGAAAGCAAGAAAAGGGAAAAAAACTGAGAAAGAATGAAGAGGTGATAAGGGAACTGCAGGACAACATGAAACGTAATAATATCCATACAATAGGATAATACAAGAAGAAGAAGAGCGAGGGATAGAAAACCTGTTTGAAAAAGTAATAATGGAAAATTCCTAATTTGTTGAGAGAAAAAGTTACACAAATCTAGGAAACACAGAAGGTCCCATCAAGAGGAACCCAAACAGGCCCACTGCAAAACACATCATAATTAAAATGTCAAAATTCCAAGGCAAAGAGAGAATCTTCAAGGCAGCGAGGGAAAACCAGGAAGTAACATACCAGGGAGCCCAGATAAGGCTAGCAGCTGACTTCTCAATGGAAACACTCCAAGCCAGAAGGGGAAGGCAAGGAATATTCCAAATAATGAAACACAAAGGCCTGCAACCAAGACTACTCTATCCAGCAAGGCTCTCAAATAAAATGGAAGGCCAAATAAGGAGTTTCTCAGACAAAAGAAGGCTTAAAGAATATGCCTCCACCAAACCAGTTCTGCAAGAGATGCTAAAGGGTCTGCTTTAAGAAAAGGAAGCGAGTGAGAGAGAGAGAGGAATACAGACACGAAAAAATGGCAATGAATAAATACCTATCAATAATAACCTTAAACATAAATGGATTAAATGCTCCAATCAAAAGACATAGAATATCTGAATGAATAAGAAATCATGACCCACACATATGCTACCTACAAGAGACCCACCTCAAAACAAAAGACCTACATAGACTGAAAGTGAAGGGCAAGCAAATAGACAAGAAAAAAGGCCGGGATAGCAATACTCATATTAGACAAAATAGACTTCAAAACAAGGGCCATAAAATGAATCCCAGAAGCTCATTTCATAATACTCAAGGGAAGAATCCATCAAGAAGACATAAACATTGTAAATATATATGCACCCAACATAGGAGCACCTAAATATGTAAGGAAAATCTTAGAGGACTTCAAGAAAGATATTGACAGTAACACAATTGATAATAGGTGATTTTAACACCCCACAATCAAAAATGGATAGATCCTTTAAACAAAATATCAACAAAGATATTGTGCCATTGAACACTGTCCTAGATCAAATGGATGTAACTGATATATAGAGTCTTTCATCCCAAAGAAGCAAAATGCACATTCTTTTCAAATGAACATGGAACATTTTCAAAGATAGACCACATGATAGGACACAAAACAAGCCTCAACAAATTCAAGAAAACTGAAATCATATCAATCCTTTTCTCTGACCACTAGGGACTAAAACTAGAAATCAAACTCAAGGAAAAAACAACACTCAAACTCATGGTTATTGAATGACATGCTACTAAACAATGAATGGGTCAAGAATGAGATCGAGGAAGAAATCACAAAGTTTCTGGAAACAAATGAAAATGAACTCACAACAATCTAAAACTTATGGGACACAACAAAGGCAGTCCTGAGAGCGAAGTTCATAGTGATACAGGCCTACCTAAAAAAGATAGAAACTTTTGAAATAAACACCCTAACCCTATACCTACAGGAACTGGAAGAACAACAACCAAGACAGCCCAGACCAAGTAAAAGGAAGGAAATAACCAAGATCAGAGCAAATTAAATGACATCGAGACTAAAAGAAACATTCTAAGGGTCAGTAAATACTGGAGCTGGCTCTGTAAAAAGATAAACAAAATTGACAAGCCTTTACAGACTCATCAACAAAAAAAGAGAGAGGACCCAAATAAATACAATCAGAAATGAAAGAGGAGAGATTACAACTGATACCACAGAAATACAAAGGACTGTAAGAAATTACTACAATGCACTATATGCCAACAAATTTGAAAACCTAGGTGAATTGGACAAATTTCTAGAAAAATAATCTTCGAAAACTGAATGAAAAAGAAGCAAAAAGCCTGAACAGACCAATAACAGCTAACAAAATTAAAGTAGTAGTCAAAAACTCTTGACACACAAAAGCCCTGGAGGGGATGGTTTAATAGGAGAATTTTACAAAGCATTTAAGGAAGAGCTAACCCTTATCCTTCACAGACTATTACAGAAAAGCCAAGAATACGGAAGACTCCCAAACTCTTTATGAAGCCATCGTCATCCTAATCCCGAAACCAGATAAAGACACTACAAAGAAAGAACACTACAGGCCAATATCACTGATGAACTTAGATGCTAAAATCCTCCACAAAATATAGGAAAACTGCATACAGTAATACATTAAAAAGATTATACACCATGATCAAGTGAGATTCATCTCAGGGATGAAAGGGTGGTATGATATTCGCAAATCAGTATATGTAATATATCACATAAACAAAAGGAAAGGCAAAAATCACATGATCGTATCAATAGATGTGGAAAAAGCATCTGATAAGGTACTGCACACGGTTATGATAAAAACAGTCAGCAAAGTAGGAGTAGAGGGAGCATTCCTCAACATAACAAAGGCGATATACAAGAGACTTACAGTGAACAACATACTCAATGGGCAAAAACTAAAAGCTTTCCCACTAATGTCAGGAACAAGACAAGGATGTCCACTTTCACCACTTCTATTCAACATAGTATGGGAAGTCATAGACACAGCAGTTACACAAGAAAAAGAAATAAAAGGCATCGAAATTGGAAAGTAGGAAGCCAAACTCTCATTGTTTGCAAATAACATGATAGTGTACATAGAAGATCCTTTAGACTCCACCAAAATATTACTTGACCTAATAAGTGAATTTGGCAAAACAGCAGGATTCAAAGTCAATATTCAGGAACTAAAGCCATTTTTGTACACCAACAATGAAATACCAGAAGCAGAAATCAGGGAATAAATCCCATTTGATATAGCAACACGAAAAATAAAACCTAGGAATAAACCTAACCAATGGGGTAAAAGACCTCTACTCAGAAAACTATACAACACTGAAAGAGAGAAAAGAAGGAAGACACAAACAAATGGAAGCATGTACCATGCTCATGGATAGGAAGAATTAACATCATCAAATAGGCCATACTACCCAAAGCGATTTATAGATTCAGTGCAATCCCTATTAGAGTACCAATGGCATATTTCACAGATATAGAACAAACATTTCAGAAATTTATATGGAACCATAAAAGACCCTGAATAGCTGCAGCAATTTTGAGAAAGAAGAACAAAGCAGGAGGGATCACAAGACCTGATATCAAACTGTATTAGAAGGCCACTGTAATCAAAACAGCCTGGTACTGGCATAAGAACAGACACATAGACCAATGGAACAGAATAGAGAGCTTAGAAATAAACTCCTGTCTTTATGGTCAATATTAGACAAAAGGGGCAGCAGCATAAAATGGAGTAATACTAGCCTCTTCAACAAATGGTGTTAGGAGATCTAGACAACTACATGCAAAAAAATGAAACATGATCACGAACTTACAGCATACACAAAAATAAATTCAAGTGCATAAAAGACTTAAATATAAGTTGTGATACCATTGAAGTCCTAGAGGAGAACATAGGCAGGAAAATCTCAGACATTCCACGAAGCAACGTCTCCATTGATATGTCCCCTAAAGCAAGGAATATAAAGGAAAGATAAAACAAATGTGATCTCATCAAATTAAAAAGCTTCTGCATGGCAAAAGAAAACAGCATTAAAATGAAAAGAGAACCAACTATATGGGAAAACATATTTGCCAATGATACCTCAGACAAGGGTTTGATCTCTCAAATATATAAAGAACTCACAAATACATAAAGGACTCCACTCCAACAAGACAAACAATCCAATTAAAAAATGGGCAAAGGACCTGAAGAGACACTTCTCCAAGAAGGACATACAAAGGATCCAGAGACATATGAAAAGATGCTCAGTATCACTAGCCACCAGAGAGATGCAAATTAAAACCACAATGAGATACCACTTCACACCGGTCAGAATGGCCATCATAAACAAATCAACAAACAACAAGTGTTGGAGATGATGTGGAGAAAAGGGAACCCTAGTGCACTGTTGTTGGGAATGCAGATGGTGCAGCCACTGTGGAAAACAGTATGGAATTTCCTCAAAATAATAAAAATGGAACTAACTTTAGATCCAGCATTTCCACTGCTAAGAACCCTGAAACACCAATTCAAAAGAACCTATACACCGCTATGTTCATAGCAGCACAATTTACAATAGTCGAGTGCTAGAAACAGCCTATGCCCATCAATACATGAGTGGTTCAATAAACTGTGGTATATTTACATAATGGAATACTATGCAGCAGAAAGAACAAACGAACTACCTTTCAACCACAGCATGTATAGAACTGGAGAGTATTATGCTAAGTGAAATAAGCCAGGAAGCCATAGACAAAAGCCATGATTTCACCTAGAAGTAGAATCTAATGAATAGCACAAACAAATGAACAAAACAGAACCAGAGTCATGGAAACAAGGAACAGACTGACAGTGACACAGGGGTGGGGGTGGAAGATAAGGGATAAAGAAGATGAAGGGTCTAATCAACAAACAGGTATAAATGACCCATGGACAATGGGAACAGGGTGGGGAATGACTGAGAGCATGAGAGGGGTTGGAGGGGCAGGGGGAACAACAAGGAAGTAGAAATTGAGACAGCTGTAATAGAACAATAATAAAAAGATAAAAAATTAATTCCCATTAATAACAATGGATAAGAAGACACAAAAATAGCTATAAAATGTTGAAATAAAACTATAATTCTCTATGCAACTAAAACCCTTCAAAATAAGGTGAAGCTCTGGCTGATGTGGCTCAGAGGACTGAGTACCGGCCTGTGAATCAGAGTTGCCAGTTCTATTCCCAGTCAGGGCTCATGCCTGTGTGGCAGGCCAGCCAAGTCCCCAGTAGGGGGCACATGAGAGGCAACCACACACTGATGTTTCTCTCCCTCTCTCCCTCCCCTCCTCTCTAAAAATAAATAAATCAAATCTTTCAAAAAGAATAAGGTGAAATCAAGTTGTGGTTTTTCTTTTTTTCTTACTCGTTTTTGAGACAAAGTAAACCTGAGAGGATTCTGCTCCAGAACTCTGTGCTAGTCAGTACAAAAATGTTAAGGAAGGTTCTTCAAGCACAGAAAAAAAAAAATTGATACTAGGTAAAAACTTCTATGCACAGAGGACTGAAGAGTGCCAGAAGGGTAAATCTGCAAGTAAATATAAAAAGATATTTTTTTATTTCATAATTTCTTTAAAAGATAATTGACCATTTAAGGAAAGAAAAGTATGGGTGGTTTAAACATATTTAGAAATAAAAAACATGAAAATTGAAAAAAAGATGGCAAAGGGAAGTGGAGTTATCATGTTATAATATTTTTGCATTATATGTGAAGTTGTATAACAATTATTGGAAGACACTGATAAGTTTTTTTTAATAAGCACATTAAAAACCATAGAACAATCCCTAAAACAGCAAAACAGGAAAAGAGGTACAGCTAATAATCCCACAATGGAAATAAATGGAATACTAAAAATAGTGAAGATTAAATACTAAAAAAATGCAAATTAATCCAAGAGAAAGCAATCCTCCCACCTCCAAAAAATAAAAAATAAAGAAACAACAGATGACAAAATGATAGATTAAAACATAATAATTGCATCCCATATAAATGGTCAATCTAGAGTCCAGGAAACTTTTTCTGGAAAGGGTCAGATAGCGAATATTTTAAACTCTGTGCATCACAGACAGTCCATATCACATATTCTTCTTTGTTTACTTATAAACCTTCAGAAATGCAAACCCATTCTTAGTTCAACGACTACACAAAAACAGACTGGAGGCTTCCAGCCAACATGGAGGCTTAGGTAGATACGCTTTGCCTCCTCACATAACCAAAAGAAGGACAACTACAAATTTAAAAACAAAAAATAACCAGAACTGCCAGAAAATCAAGCTGTATAGAAATCCAACAACAAAGGAGTTAAAGAGGAAACATTTATCCAGACCAGTAGGACGGGTGGACAGGGGCAGCTGGAGTGGAGAGGACTTGCAGCAAGGTGGCAGTTGGAGGGCCAGGACGGGGGAGGCAGCAGCTGGCAGAGCAGGTGGTCCCACGTTTGCATGCAGATAAGCCAGGAGTAACAACTGGGGAGACAGATCTCTCAACCCAGGGTTTCAGTACAGGGAAATAAAGCGTCAAAACCTCTGACTTCAAAAATCTGTGGGGGTTGAGGTGGCAGGAGAACCTCCCATCCTCACAGGAGAGTTCGTTGGAGAGACCCTTAGGGTCCTAGAATGTACACAAAACCACCCACCCGGGAATCAGCAGCAGAAGGGCCTAATTTGCTACTGGGTAGAGGAAGTGACTGAAAGCCAGCTGAGAACTAAGCAAGCAGCATTGTTCCCTCTTGGAACCCTCCCCCACATACAGATGCACAGTTCAAAACACTGGTAATCAGGATGCTCACAGAAATAGTTGAGTATGGTCACAAAGTAGAGGAAAAACTGAAAGCTATGAAAAGTGAAATAAAGGAAAATGTACAAGGAACCAACAGCGAAGGAAAAGAATCAATGCTCTGGGTGGCTAAGTGAAACCGTGTGCCCGACCTTGACTTGAACTGCGCAACCAGAGACTGAGTGGCTGATTGGAGATGCACACCCAAGACTGACTGGCTGATTTGAACAGCACACCTGAGCTTGACTTGCACTGCATGCCCAGAGACTGAGTGGCTGATTTGAGCCTGGCAGCTCATGGAGGACCTGGGCCAGAGGCTGGGCAACTGTGAATATTGCAGCCCAGACCTGGTCCCCATTCTCTCAAAACCATAAGAAGGGAGAAAAGCAAAGCCCAGGCCCCCTCTGCCTGTGGCATCTAGGAAGACGAGCAGAACTTGCTGAATAGGTTTAAAGTCAGCAGGAAGCTTATTTTCTTTCTTTCCTCTCTTTTTTTCTTTTTTCTTCTCCCAAGTGAGGCAATAAGATGTGGAGTTAAAAAAGGTCCAGAGACAGATCCAAAGGGGGGGCACAAAGCTAACCCCCAAAATTGAGAAACTGTCACTTTGTCACAAATGTCACTTTGCTATCCCATAGAGCTCGCATTTATTGTTTATGTGTATTATTATTATTATTATCATCACTTTTATGGTACTAGTATTTTTTTATTTCTCTTCCTTATGTTTAGTTTTCCTTGTTTTCTTTCTTTGTTTAATTGCATTGTTGGTTTTCTGTATTCTCTCTGTATTGTATTTTAATTTTCCTTCTTTCACTTCACTCATGTTCCTATAACACACAATTCTAAAAAAATTATTTTATTTTTGTTGAATTACAGTTTGCATTTTCCCCCCACCACTCTCCTCCCACCCCAGCCAAACCCACCCCCCTCCCTTGCTCCCACCCTCCCCCTTGGTTATGTCCATGTGTCCTTTATAGTGTTTCCTGCAAACCCTTTCCCACACTGTTCCCTCCCCCTTCCCCTCTGGCCATTGTTAGACTGTTCTTAATTTCAATGTCTCTAGTTGTATTTTGTTTGCTGTTTTCTTTTGTTGATTATATTCCAGTTAAAGGTGAGATCATGTGGTATTTCTCCCTCACAACCTGGCTTATTTCACTTAGCATAATGCTCTCTAGTTCCATCCATGCTGTTGCAAAGGGTAAGATCTCCTTCTTTCTCTCTGCTGTGTAGAATTCCATTGTGTAAACGTACCACAGTTTTTTGATCCACTCATTGACTGATGGGCACTTAGGTTGCTTCTAGCACTTGGCTATTGTAAATTGTGCTGCTATGAACATTGGGGTGCATAGGTTCTTTTGGATTGGTGTTTTAGGGCTCTTATGATATAATCCCAGCAGTGGAATTGCTGGGTCAAAAGGCAGTTCCATTTTTAGTTTTCTGAGGAAATTCCATACTGTTTTCCACAGTGGCTGCACCAGTCTACAATCCCACCAACACTGTGCTAGGGTTCCCTTTTCTCCACATCCTCTCCAACACTTGTCTGTTGATTTGTTTATGATGGCCATTCTGACCGGTGTCAGGTGGTATCTCATGGTGGTTTTAATTTGCATCTCTCTGATGGCTAGTGATGCTGAGCATCTTTTCATATGTCTCTGGGCCCTCTGTATGTCCTCCTTGGAGAAGTGTCTGTTCAAGTCTTT
>VMDR010030980.1:0-12187 GCA_007922815.1 Macrotus californicus
TCAATATAATATTTTTTCAAATAAATGACATTGTTAACAAGTATAGATAACTTTGGTTTTGTTGTATCATTCAACAAATATTTACCAAGTTTTTCCAAGATTTCGGGCCCTATATTAGGCTATAGAGGGGCCTCTGTGAATAAGACTGACAAAGGTCTCTCTGTTTTTGTGAAACTTATATTCTGTTAGTGGTAATCCTTTTAGGAAAATATAGCCCATCTCCTAGAGTGTGGGAGATGTCAATTTCAGATGTTAGGTCTGTTCCATCCCCATATACATCTCCATGTGAAACCACGAGGATGCTCAGGCACAGCAAGCACAAGGCCGTCATGACAGGATTCATGCACTCAGGCATCTCTCTGTCAGAGGGAACCTGTAAATAAATAACAGGCAAATTCACACAGCAAGTTCAAGTAGGAGGAAGCACAGGGCAAAGTCAGACCCATCCTGGGCTTTAGGTCGGGATAGGAGATACCAAGGAGGACTCACAGCTATTTGGAGACAGCGCCTGAGCTGAGACCTGGAAGATAACAATTATCCAGGTGAGGAGGCTGGAAAAAGAGCATTTCAGGGAGAGAAGCAAAGGCAACAGGACATGGGTCAGAGAATGAAAGTGACTCAGTATAGCTAGAGCTGGTCTGCAGAGCTAAAAATGGCAAGAAGTGAGATAAAAGCAAACAGAGGTCACTTGCTCTTTAAAAGGGGATGTTGTCTAATAGCAAGGGTGTGGCCGGCCTAAGAAGCCAGGCTGCCACCTTCTATCCGCATGATTCAGGGGAAGTCTCACACTGCCCTGTGGGTCAGTTTCCTTACCTGTGAGATAGAATAATGGTGCATAACTCTGGGGCTGCCGTAAGGAGGCAACGAAATGGTCTTGTCTCTCCCCAGGGAGATAATTTTGTGGAAGTCACACCTTATTTCATCAACTGACAATTGTCTGTTTTATCAGTTGAATGTATATGTTGTTCATAAAAATGCTACATCATCTGTTATTGCGGTTTTCTTCTGAGAGATTAAATAAACTAACAACTCCATTTGTGACGGGGATGTTATGTTAGCAGCAGCTAACCATAGTAGAAGTGATTTGTGGTCCGGCGGGTCTCGGAGTCAATTAGTCTTGCTCTTTGACAAGTATACAGGTTGCAGAAATCCTCTTTGCAGTGAAATCATGGATATTTTAGATCGTATGTGGCTCTAATAGCTTTTTTCATTCTCAATAAATATCTGGAAGTGGTCTGTTCAATGTATTTTGCTGATGAAACATAAAAACATAAATAGCTGCTTTTATTAAAAGCTGAAACTGCCCTATAAAATGGTTTACACACAGAGAACATGTGTGAATGATTCAGGAACATGCTCCGTGTGACAGCGAAGTCATTCTTATGCCTGGTCTTGTAAGGCTATTATTTGTTGGCCCATACTCTTTACAGGAAAGCCACCTATCTCTGCAGCAGGTACCAAGAGCTGACCTCCAACATCCACTTTCCCTTTGAGTTTTAGCTGGGCATGTGGCTCCCCATTTAGACTGCATTTTCCACCTCCTTTCAGCTAAGTGTGGCCTTATGACTGTGTTCTGGTCCATGAGAAGAGATGAAAGGCAGATGTGCAATTTTCAAGTCACGGCCTTAGAAAGACATCGTTTGCCCTCTGCCTCCTCTGGGAGTGGGTGTGGTTTTAAAAGCCACTTTTGACCAGGACATGAAGGCTACACTTCAGGGGATATGGGAGCAATAAAATAGAGGAAACCTTGCTTCTTAGACAACCCAGGTAGCAGAGTCATTACCTTTTCCCAATCCCAAATCACCTGACAGCTTAGATTTAGACATGAGAAATAAACTTCTGCTTTGCTTAAGTTATTGTCATATTGATTTTGTTAAAGCAGCCCTAACCAACGCCGAATACTAGAGTCTGAAATAGTTTTTTTGTGTGGTGAGATACAGACACGAAGCCCAGATCACACCCCTTGTGTTGAAATTGGAACATTGGAGCGGAGTGATCAGAGAGCCCCCGATAGTGAGCCCTGTCAGCTGAACGAAGATTCTAGAGCAAAAGGCTGTGTCTCTTACTGTTGCATCCCTGTTAACCTGGAGCAGTGCCAGGCACATGCCAGGCCCTCACTGATTATTTTTGACTGAATGAATGACGGCTCCAAAGCAAGCCAGGCAAGAGATGTCAAGAATAGGTAGAAATTAAGACCTAATATAAAAGAAATAAAATGTGGAAACTTTAAGTGATGTCAGCAAAAAAAGGGCACACAAATAATATTAGCATTAATGAGAGTTAATGATTGGCACGCACTACAAGTCTTCTTTCACATTTAATCTTCACAAAAAACTCTTGAGGTACATATTATTGCCCTCATTTTAGAGAAGAGGAAATTGAGACTTAGAAAGGTTGTGGCTACTCCAGAGCTTCGTTAGAATTTGAACTCAGGCCATCAAATTATGCTTTGTGTAAATACACTAAAACATATTCCCAAGCCCACAGTAAAACTAGCAGATAAAACCGGCAAACGCCCTCCCCAGGGCATTTAAGGGGGAGGCAGTTTGTTTGCAGCAAAGGGTGGTTATGATCTATAAAGCAGTTCAGAAGAGAACTGTTAGCCTTGAACATACGGTGATTTATACAAAAAGTACTTTTCCTATAACCCTCTTGGGTTTTTTGGTAAAAATGTGAAGCAGCATGGTACATAGAAAACCCAGAATGAAATTAGGGCTCCTGTGTGACCTTGGTAAGTTCCCTAAATTCTTTGAGACTTGGGTTTCTTGTCTTTCTCCAAAAGGACTGGACCTGGCAGCTCAGGTCCCAGGCAGTTCTAACTCACTGTTTGGCTGTGATCCCTGATCGGCTTCAGAAAGAACATACTGGAGCCTGAAAAAAGAGTGGGCTCTTGCAGGCTTTTTCAAGGCATGTGCTCACTTCTCTGACTGGTGGCCAGCAGTTCAGGGGCAGAGACATGCGGTGAGAAAGGCAGCACCTAGAGAAAACTTGAGAAGTCAAGCAAGTTGATCTAGGAGCTTCCTCAGTTTTTAGTTTCTAGCCTTGTCTCTCCTCCTTCCTAGTCACGTCCAGACTCCTAAATCCTTTCTCCCACGTGTGTACACAGCAGAATTTTTGATTTAGAGTTTCTCAGAACATTTTTCCATAATATCTTCCTTCCTCAGATAATGCCCAAGCTTTCGGGCATTTTGAAATCTATTCCCCAAGCATCTAAAGTTCACTTTCATCATTCCCCAACTGCTAGTTAACTAGCTAGGCAGTTGAGGAAACTAATCATTAGGGCCATGGGCATAATGGTCGATAATAGCCTAATTCCTTCTCCTATAACAGGGACCATTCAGGGACTTGGCTCCAGTATCTAATGGGGAAGGCATACAGGAGATTTGGGGTTTGCATAAAAGCAAGTTATACTTAAGACCAGATCCGAATGAAGAACTTAAGTGTACTTAACCATCAGAGAGTTTTCTTCATTCAAATCCAATGTAGCAAATATTAATTAAATACAATGATGTGGAAGGGGGCTGAAGGCTTTTTCACTCTCATGTAAGCTCTGGTTCAACTCGCAGGACAGTTCAAACAAATGCAGGACTCATTTCCAGAAAGGGTTTCTGCACTCAACTGCTGCCTCTTTCCAAGTCTGGTAACCTGGAGAGTAAAAACCCAAGTTCTCCATTGCTTTTCTGTCCTAAACACAGAGCAGATCACAAGAAATCAGCCTCCTATTTCCCATTTTACAGTCTTGACCTGAGCCCTCTGAGCTCCAGAATTACAAGTACTTCCTAAGGGAAAGCGTCCCCAATGTCAAAGGACAGAGAAAGGATGTGCAGAGATGAGAAAATGGTATAGTGGCTTTTTTTAAATTACTTTATTGTTGTTCAATTACAGTTTGCATTCCCCCCCCCAAACCCCCCTACCCCAGCCAATACCACCCCCCTCCCGCACTCCCACCCTCCCCCTTGGTTATGTCCATGTGTCCTTTATAGTGTTTCCTGGAAACCCTTCCCCACACTGTTCCCTCCCCCTTCCCCTCTGGTGATTGTTAGATTGTTCTTAGGTATAGTGGCTTATAGTGTATATATTAAGGATATGTACTTCTTTGGAATTAGGGAATTATATCATTATAATAAATGTCACGTTGCTTTTACATGTTAATTGCCACTGAGCACAGGGTTTAAAAATTTTCACAGAGATAATTTTTGAACTGGGCTTTGAAAGGTAAGTAGGAGTTTGTCCGTTTAAGCAGCAGGTAAGTTCCAGACCCAGGGAAGTGCACAGCAAGAGCCCACAGGTTTGAGCATGCGTGGAGCATTCAGGAAACAGCATGGAGTGGGGTTGGTCAGAGCACAGGATACGGGAAGAGGTGAAGTGGGAAGGTAGGATGACTGTTAAGAAAGCCTATGTACTTAACCTGAAGAAATTTAATATGTGAGAGTAAACGGGAGTGAGTCTGGACATTTTCTGGAACCTAGAAACACTAATACCATATAGGAGCCTGTTGGAAGAATCTTGGAGTAGTAGGGAACTATAGACTGTAATCCTGGTTTTGTTTAAACCAAGATTATTTGGTGGTAGATTCCCCATGAATGATGTAGGCACTGGACGGGATGGCCCCAAGTCCCTCTCTGCCCTTCTCTGGTTTGGGGAACCACAGGCAAAAGCTAACATAATTCTTTCATGGTGCCACGCACACCCCAGGATGTGATGCGGACTGTTATTGAGTTGCCATTATTGGTCTTTGCCTGAGTACCTTTATAGTAGCGACTATTTTATTTTATTTTCTTCTTTAGCTCTCCAGGAAACGTTGGCCACACCAGGCTGCTTCTTTATTGGGAAGGGCTGATGTTTTATTGAAGTATATGGCCTCAATCTAAAAGCTTTAAGGGAAGGGTGAATTTGTTTGTGTGTGTGTTGTGTGTGTGTGTGTGTGTGTGTGTGTGTGTGTGTAAACCACCACTTTGTCTTGGAGTCACTCAGAGATTTGAATTGAAAGTTCTTCTGTAACCTGGCAGTAAGTGTGACATCTGTTTTGGGCAGGGAGTGATGAAGAGAGCTGCAATCAATATTGCCATTAGCAGACGAAATCAGCTAGAGGCATTCGGTGTTTATACAGACCTCCCTCCTCCCCTTCCGGGATTGTGATCAAATCCATCTTTGCGTTAAAGTACTGCACAGAGCAGCCATTGTCCTGCATGGAAGGCTGTGGCCAACCCGGAAGAGAAGCACAGCTGTGGGGTTTGAGTGAGTTGTTCAACTTTTGAGAGCCTCAGTTCCTCATCCTTGAGATGATTCTCCATAGGATTACTATTAAGATAAAATGTCAATTGAGTATGTGAACACTCCCGGCTTATTGCATTAGGGCTCAGTCAGTTATAGAATTATCTCTTCCTATTGAGTCATAACAAGCCCTCAGTACATCTTGCTGAGCTTCTCTTTGGAATAAGTCATCCCAGTTCCTGAAGACTTTGGCAGGGCCTTATTCCCCAGCCTCTTATTATGTTTGTGGTTGTTTACAGATCTTGCTTTTGGTTCTTTGGTGACACTCGAGAAGAGCCCAATGTTTTAGGAGCTGACAGCCACAGCTGCGTGCCAGTTTGTCTCATTCTCACCCATCACACTCCCTCCAGTTCCAGCATCCTCCCCGTCCTGGGACTCCGGCCAAACTGAGAAACTCCTAGCCACCACCCCGACCCACCCCCAAGTCGGGGTGATGACTGGTCCTCGCAGCAGCCACTCCTGAGACAGGATCTTGGCAAGGCTGCAGCTGCTACCAAGATGCACATCCTGCCCCCGCCGTTTCCTCCTTTTGGGAGGATGAGGCCTTGATAAAGGGTGGGGGGGGGCTTTCTGTTTTAAATCCATCTGTAGCATTTTAATTTCAGTGATAGGTGGAATGACTGTATAAATTCTTTGAGGGTGCAGGGTGGATGCCACTGCCCAACAATCCCCATCAATGCGTAACTAATGCAAAACCAATGCATGGCTAGACCTCCAATACCAACAGTTACTCCAACTGGAACTGAACCGAAATACCAATTTTTGAGCTAAATGTGACCAACAACTGCTGAATAATGAGAAAATCTGAGAAAGTTTTCTCTATTACATAGAAACAATCGCATGCGTGTTTAATTAATTTTTTTAGCAAAGATTCAAGGGCTTGTTGTGTGTCAATATGCTATTTTCAATATGTCAAGATGCTATTCTTAGGGACTTAATGTGTTTTATTCCATTAAATGAGAATATTTATGATGTTTACAATATAACTAAGTCCATGTCATTGTTTTCTCATCTCTCACAATATTATGTACTTTCCTCAAATGTCAAAACTGAAGCAGCATCACTTATGCCTTGGTCTAGAGTAAAATCAGATCCCGAAATGGAGTCTTGACATAAGCCTACTATTTATATGCAGCATCATAACCTTCCTGGTAACTGCATTTCAGGCTTGAGTCATGGTCTAGTGACTCTATCAAACCCATTTTAGAATTCCCATGACCACTCACATTTCAGGAATTCTTATTCTTTCAAGTTAACAAAGTGTGTGGGTGCTAAGAAAGTGCTTGGCACCTTATTTCTCTGACTCCTTGTGCCTTTCCAGAATGCTTATAACATTAAAATGGCAGTGTACTGGTGGGAATGTTAAGATGAGATTCAGAAATGGAACTTTCCACAACAGAAACCCCTCAAAAATCCTGGCTTTCGTGTAGATTCTGACTCTTATAATCATATACCACTAAATCTTTTCATGAAGACTAGCAGGGGACCTACAAACTTGGTTGCTTGGCAAATTCTGATCTTTAAGAGAAAGGTCAGATCAAATTTTACTCAAAGACTTCAGACAAGAAAATTGAATTTGAAGGTCCCCTTTGAGATAGAGCTATTAATGTGTTTAAATCCCACCCTAAATTTTTATTCTCCATCCTTATACTATTCTTATGGTTTTCTTGAGCTTACTTTGTGATTTCCTGATGCATTGCGGTTGATAACTGGATTACATTTCAGTTAATGCATTCCATAATTATTTCAATGCACATTCTAAATGCAAGGAAATGTTAAAAAACTAAAATATCCAAGTCATGTACTATTAGACTCTTAACTTCAAGCTTTCCAGTCCACTTGTTTAATTCAAAACTGACACATGTCTTTACTCAAAGCTAAATTAAAAAATAATTCTTGTGCTTTTCTTCCTCACCCTTAACTGACAGTGGGAAAAAAAAACCTCTCTAAAATATTTGTTTGACTAATGATCAAAGGGGTGCGTTCCCTAAATTCGGTGCAGGAACTGTGGTGTTAGCATGACTCACAGCCCCGTATCTGAGGGGTTGGTTTTGCTGAAGTTTTCTTGAGTAAAGAGCACATGCTTGGGGATGCTCCCTCAATAGAGACATGAAGTTGCATCTCAGGACTGGGAATTATTTTAAAGGAGGCTTCTTTGCATTTGCGGAAATGTTGATGGTCATTGAACTAGTAATCCAGATTATCTCTGGGGGGACTTGATTCAAGAAAGTCCCCTTCAGATCACTTGGACAATATGAATGAGTTCCCCTGCCTCCTACCTATGCTGATTTGATGAGACTTTAACTTTTTTACTAGTTCTCAGCACCAGAAATTAAATAAAATATGGTAGCAAGAAGATACTTCTCACTGCCTCCTTGCTTCCTCTTTGTTTAAGAGAAAGAAAGGGAGACATTATAAAGACAGTAGCCAGAAATGATATTTAGTTCTTGACTTTTGCCATCTACTGTGTGGAATTAGAAAAATTTTTCTTTTTCTACCCAAATGAGAAACTAATTACTAATCGTTGCTGAAGCTGTCAAGCCAATCAATTGACTAATAATGAAACTAGTTTTCTCCTGACATATTTTGTTTTCTCTTCTCTTATAACCAAACTTTTCAGAAAAGTGTATATCCAACTGTTAAAAGTACAAATGCCATATGACTTCACATGTAAAATATGACACACCCAGGGAAGGTAGTGAGCACAAACGATCAGAGAGCCAGTGTCAACAGGAAGCCTTGAGTACAGAATATGTACATGGAGAGGGCAGCAGGAAGATGATTACCAGGCCATGCTGGGACTGCAGAGTCCCTGAGGGACAGTGCCTTCTGGGTGGGTGGCTGGGGCCAAGTATCACCAGATGTCCTCACAGCCACGCCACTGATAGACCATACTATGGCCAGAAACCCCAGGAGAGCCCCTTCCTCCTGCAGTGTGCCCCAGTCCTCTCTGCTAAGAAAGCTTAACATCCTGGTCACCTTATTAACAAAGAAATGCTTAAAGCAATTCCACCCATTGTCATAGAGCGTATCTGTGAAGGGTGCATCTGAAACCTAGAGACAACCAATTGACATTTGCATGGAGGCCATGCAACTTGCTACTTTGTTTACCAAAGACCTTTCTTTCCGTGACTGGTAAAGATGTATGAGATAGGATGGAGGAAGCATTAAATTGGGAGATAACAAATTTCTAACAGCTCCAATTTGCAGTTGTTTGTTTTTCAACAGTTTTTAGTCATCCCAGCGTCTGGATAAAGAATGCAAATCTAGCATTGTTCTAGGTTTGGGCTTTGTGGTGGGGGTGAGGAGGGAGAACATAAGGTGTGTGCCCAAGTCTTTAGTGGAAGAGAAGAAGTTGCCAGGAAACAGTAAGTGACATTACCAAGGAGGGAAAGAAGGGGGACAGTGGAATAAGAAGCCTTGAGAAGGGAAAATGGTTTGGAAGCAACCAAGGGAAACCAGGAGATGGGAGAAGGCCGAGATATAAGGAAGTCGGCTAGCAACGGAATAAAGGATCCAGTTCTAGGGAAGGGGATGCTCAGCAGTAGCTTGTACCTGAGGAGGCATTGCACAGCAGTAAGAGCATGATAGGGAGAGGTGCCTGGCCTTTCATTAGCGGGTTGAAAAAAGCATGGATGACAGCGACTCATCTCAAATGTCCTCACTTTGCCACCGTCTTTTTGGTATTTGAAGTGTATTTCTGGCCTCAGACGTGAAGAGGACTGCCACAGGCTTGCGGGAGCACAAGGAAGGTCCCACTTAGGGCAAGGGTTTCTTAGTGTTCAGGAATGGTCAGGGTCCTGGTTTGGCTTGTTAGTTGTTTATTTAATTCTTCGTTTGTTTGTTTTTTAACTTAGTCACTCTTTTAGCATAAGAATCATGTAACTACATTGAAGAAACTTTGGCAAATGAGAAAAAAAGGGTAAAATAATAATTTCTACCCTAATGTAACATTTTAGAAGTCTTTCCTTTTAGGGCTTTTCCCCCTTGTGTACATTTAGAAAACACTGCTGTATTCTTAGTGATACACAATTTTATATATTTTAACCTAACCAGTCATAAATATTCTTCATGTAGCTACATGGTCTTCATAACTATAATTTTAAAGGTTAGCGTAATAGCTCATTTGTTGGGTGTATTATCATTTATTTATTTATTTCCCTGTGGTTTGACTGATTTTCTCAGAAATGTTAGCAAATTCCTCAGTGAACTATGATTTGTGATTATTACTGTGTATGACTATTCCTTTTTGTGCCAGTCGGTATTTTTTTATTCGGGTTTCAATATGATAGCTATTCATGTAGGGTTTCCCAGGCTACATTTTGAATTCAGCATATCATAGTGGAATGTCTTTTATTCAAGAGGGAGGTACACAGCTCTGACGTTTCTTTGACTTAGCATCAAAGGCTTTTGTCCATTTTTCGTCTTTAATAAGTCAGAAGTGAAAGAAGATAAAGGAGCTCAGTGTCTTTAGAAATAACACATGTCTATAGTGGCAATAGATCTGGAAACTTATTTATTATGGGCCTTTCTGACACCCCCCCCATACCCCCACCACCTACTTTCTGCAATTCAACTGCAGTTGCCTGTCTCAGTGTTTCGGGTCTCACCTGCACCTTTGGATAAAGTGTTGAAATGGAGTGAAATAAACTCATAAGTGTGTCTTGGGATGGATTTTAGATACCATCTATAGAAACTCGAGTTTTAAGGTAAGTAAGTAGGTTCTTTGGCAGGAAGCCAGCCCCTGAGGAGAATGGATACTCTCATGGTAGAACTAAAGAACAAGGCAGGGAACAGGGGTGTGAGGAGGTCTGGAGAAATCAGGGCTGTCAGTGAATCACTGGCTTTGGGGCCTTATGCCCGCTGGGCCTAGGGACTGGACTAGTCTCAGAATCTGGAGTGGTACCATGCCCACTTGTTGTTAAGTGATCACCCCTGTGAAAGTTAGAGAAATGCAAGGCAATAGAACCAAGTCAGCAGTTTTTCCATTATAACTATAAGTCCAGAACTTTTGGGGGATATGCCGGCCCTGACTTGTACTGGATCCCAAAAGCTACCTTTTAAGGAATTTTGCAGCTGGTTGACTCACAGTGGTAGTGAGATTTGAAATTAGCTGACATGGGAGTAGTTACACCACAGAAATCAGCCCCATAGAATTACACCAGAGAAATGCTACAAATCAGGGCTCCCCCCCCCCCACCCAGGAGATCTGGTTGTAGAACATTTACCTGCATATCTCTACCGGCACCTCCTCCTTTATCAACGGGCAACTTCACATTCTCTCTCTCTCTCTTTGTTGGCAAGAACTTCTCTGAGCCTCAGTTTTCTCACCTATAAAATGTGAAGCCCAGAATTTAGATCTGAAAGAGATTTTAGAAATTATCAAGTCCAACATTTTTATTTACAGATGCTATTAGCTCTGACTTAGAAGGTGGTGTCTTTTTTCTGAGAGATAGAATTCATGGAGGCATTTGTCACTTGGTAGGAAAATCAGAATGATCCACTCAGTCTTGAAGCAGGATTCTTGACTGTTGAAGCCCGAGGTATTGCCGAGCTTATCATGTTTTCATAACTCATGATGATGGGCCAGGCAGAAACGGGGAATCTAAGTGTCTGAGTGAAGGCCTGGACAGGGAGCCCAGGTAGGCCAGTGGGGTCAGAGGAGATTCAGTAAGTCATTCCAGAAGGAAGCAGATGGATTCGTGTGGTTTGATTGGTCAGGGTGTATCTGATAGCATGGGATGGGAAAAGACGAGGTCTCAATCAGGCCAAAGTCAGGGTTTTCATTCAAACAGGTGGATCAATCATCTAACAAAGTCCAGGCAAGAGGAAAGTAGATATCAGAAAAAAATTCAGTTTTCATTAGTTAATACACTAGTTCAGGAAAAACAGATCTAATCATTATAGTATCCGAGACTCCAGGGCATATTTCAAATTGCCTAGCACACATAGTACATATGCAATATCAGAGCCTGGTGTTTGCCAATATGATCTTGTAGAATGGAGAGTCCACTCTGCCCTTTGCCTTAAAGATGTAGAGCCTTTGTAACCAGGGAGATAGTTTTGATTCCTAGTCTAAAAAGATCTTGAAAGACATCTTAGGAAAAAAATAGGAGTATATATTTCCCCCCCTGGATTCTTTTATTCTTTTTCTGATGTTAACCTCTCCTTCTATGTTTTTTCTTCATTCCAATCAATGTTGTAGTTAATTTTGATTGCAGAACCTTGTCTCAGAATTGGCTTGCTGCCTGAAGTTGATTATAGCTAAGTTCACTAGCATTTCTTTGCATGCTAGCAATCAGAGGGGCAATTAAATCGTGTTTGGATTGAGCAATGAAAAACAATAAATCCCATTTTATTTAATTACATGTACGCCGCAGGTGAGGGATTAGAACTCTTTCAGGCACCATGATCAGGTAAGGATCAGCATCAAAATAGGAATCTGGTCACCGAGGAACAGATACTGGTGGAGGAGCCAAAAGCAGAGCCCAGACAGTGGGGACTGGAATTTTTAATTCAGAGGGAGATTCTCAGATCCCCTTGATCAGAGGTAGCATCATTCCATGATCACCAGGTGAAAGTGAGTCCTCAGATGGTGTGGGAAACACCATACACTACATTACTGCAGAGGAGTTGGTTTAGAATAGTTTCATTTTTCTAGTAAGTCAGAGAGGGAAGAAAGATGCTATGTCCACAAGTGTCACTAATAATAGCTAATGACTATTGTTCTCCCATGAAACAGGGGTCATTAGCCATCGTTTAGTCATTCTAAGTTCTCTAGTAGTGGTGTCAGAATTCTCCCCTTTAAAAGTGTGACATAAGGAGGCATCCTTAAGTTCATTTGACTTACAGCCTGTATGTGATTTTTCCGGTGTCAGAAGGTTGCTACATCTCGGTTGTTTTCCCATGTACC
>VMDR010030981.1:0-12185 GCA_007922815.1 Macrotus californicus
GTGTTCTTATCATAGTTCTGTAACTGAAGGACTCTCACATCTGACACGGAAAAATGTGCTCTGAAAATGTAGAGACTCACAGCTGAGGGCTCCTCCCCCACCCACCTGTCCCCTCCCCCCGTCTTTCTCTTCCTGTCTTTTTAGAGTGAAACCAGACAATCTCAACAGCATCAGAACCCTTATAAAGGTGAAATACATTTATTCCTTAATCCCTCTCTGGATCCGATTCTTTAAAAAAAAAAGGTATATGATTGGCTATATAACATTATAGATATAAGGGACTATATGACAATATAGCATTATATTAGGCTCAGGTATATAATGTTATGAATCAATATCTGTGGTGACATTTTGCGAAATGATCACCAGAGGAGGTCTAGTTAACATCCATTACTGTACGCAGTTACAGAAACTTCTTTTTCTTTGTGATGAAAACCTTTGAGAACTACTCTTTTAGCAACTTCCAAATATACAACACAGCATGATCATCTCTCGTCACTGGGCTGTATTTTACATCCCCAGGTCTTATGCATTGGAGAGCTGACTCTTTAGTTAGAAGTGCGTTTGCTACATGCATACAATGCATTACTACTCAGCAACGACGAGGGAAACTAATACCCACAGCAATAAGCTGAGTCAAAGTTGCCAGACCCCAAAGAGCACGCACTGCGATGCCATTCCCGAGACGTTAGAGAGTAGGCAGAACATATGAATGGTGATGAGAACAGTGACTGCTTCAGGGGCAGAGAGAAGAAGTGCCTAAGAGGAGGCACGAGGGAACTCTCAGGGGGGAGGGAAACGTTCCACCGTGAACCAAGCTGTGGGTTACACTGGCGGACACGCTTGTTGAAACGGATCAAACCGTCAACTTAAGATAACGAGCATCTCCCTGTGTGTAAATTATACCCTAATTTTAAAAAGACAGTGTTCTCTTCTGTCTCTTTAAGACTTTTTATTGCCCAGCAATGGGAAAAAACACCTGGTCTCTATAAAGCACTCCGTATCTGAGAACACGTGTTGCCGGTGCTCCCCTGCAGCGCATGTGACTTTGCAATGAGAACTGTGGGGTATGATGGGAAGGAGACCTGAAAATGACCGAGAACTTTCGAGTACTTTTCAATCTACTGGATCTGCACATACTTTACAAAAAGTATTTTTAGGTCCTATGCTGCATGTGACATCTGCTGTGAAAGGGATGGTTACTTCATCTGATCACAACACCTGACACCGTCACCCGCACCAGGGAAGGGACATGATAGGCACAGTCACCTGCACCACGTGAAGGGACATTGTCACCCACACCACATGAAGGGACATTGTGGTTCAGTCATAAGGAACCATAAGGAAGCAACTGGTTTTGTACTTTTGTCCCCATAATGCTTGATCATTATCAATAACAGAAAATCAAAGACTCCTGTTTAGGCAGCCTCATCATGTTTAATAACAGAAATCACTGCTGATAAAACACGTTACTGAACTTCACAGCTCAAGGCCTAGCAGGGACAGCTAGCAGACAGGGAGCAGGGAGGAACAGTGGAGGGGACTAAGTCACCAATGGATAGAACAGATATAACACTGTTACTTGCATTTCAGTAGGCTTTAGGCAGTCCACAAAACATGCATTTTCATTGGCTTCCTTTCTCTGCCCTTTGGGGACAGCAGCACCATAGTCACATTCACGCGGGGTTATGAAGGCTCGCACGAGCACAACTCGGGACCACTCACCTCATGCTGCCTCCGTGCCGCTGCACAGGCTGATGCTGAAAGTGGCCGGGCCACGGGTGATGCAGGCAGAAGGACGGAGAGGGCTGAAGACAGCACGCGGTCTGATAAACGGGGGCGTGGTGGGGACAGAGAGCCACGGAGTACTCGGAGGGGGCCTGCACGCAACACGCGGCCAGAGCCGCAGGCGGCGCGGAGCCAGCCTCAGGGGGTCCCTCGTGGTGGCCGTTGTGGCTCGTGGACGCGTGATGGTACGGGCAGGGAGGGCAGCACTGGGGCAGCAGCGGAGTCGCTCTTGGGGTGTCTACAGGCAGGAAGGGGGACTTGACCGTGCCATTCACTTGCAGGCATCCGTTGGGACTAACTTTCGCTCTTGGTGCTTCTCTGGGGGTGAGTTGCTGGGTTGCGGGGTCTCCGTCGCAGGCAGGGAGGGGACTGGAGTGGGCCGCCCCAGCCACGATGCCGCCAGGGCTGAGAACCCCGAAATCGCTGTTGCCGTTGCTCAGAGCCATGGTCCAGTCCGCTGACCCTACGGAGGACGAGGAGATAAAATCATCCAGTTAGGGCCAGGCTGGCAAATCTGCAGGAAAGGTCCCCAAACACAGCTATTTGGAAACACGCGTTCTTGCAGGAGTCGTGAGGCCGCTCCCTAGCCTGGCTGGCGCGACAGAGCCGGCCGTCACCCCCGCCCTCCTCGTCTTTCCTTCCAGCTACTTCATGCACCCCGAGAACCCTCTGCTGTCCTTACTGAGTGCTTTCTGCCCCCCTACTTCCAATCACCACCACCCCCGCGTCCCCCACCCCCGTCCTGGATGTGCAAGTAACAGTTAAGAATTAGAACATTTTAGGGTGGAGTGGGGAGGATGAAGAGAGAGAATCCAGTATCATCCTTCAGCTTTTCAACAAAGTTATGCTTGGGGTGTCCTGACACAGGAGTAAGGGACAAATCCAAGGGCCACTCTGAAGGCCAAAAGCTGTGTAGGTTAAAATAGGTCAATAATCTTGAGAATGTCTTATGTCTTAGAAAAATGTCAAGGAAATAGGATGCTTCCTTGAAGTTACTCAGGCCCTAGAATAAGAATAAATGAAAGGAAATCAAAACTAATCAGCTAGGCAAAGAATTGTGGCAACTGAGATATCAGGCACAAAAGGCTTACCCTCTAAACCAGTAAATGTAACGCTAAAATACAGTGATCAAACACGCCACGTAAGTTGCCATGAACTTATTACACGTTTCTCGTGTTAGGTGCTCCAGGTAGCATTCACTGGCTGCTGGTGAGAAAAATGATAGCATGAGTGGGATTTCCTTCAAGTGAGATTTCTGTTCCTAATTTTTCCTTTCCACCAAAGGGTCCAGTGTAAAAAAAAAAAAGTAAAAAAGACCCTTCAAATTATCAGCAGCATATTTCTGCCCAGTCAACAAGTAAAAGCAAAAACAAACAACCTCCCCTGCCCCCCACTCCCCATCCTCTGACCAACATCCATGCAAAATCTGGAAATCTGCAGTTAAAAAGATGGGTCATCAAATGTTATTATTGGTCTACTTAACCTTACATGAAGGCCAACAAGAAAAAAAAGAAATCCACGCTCTGGCTCACTAACTCTTCTGGCTTAGCCTTCTTCCAAGGAGAGAAACAGCTTCTGGAAGAATCTCTCTCCAGGCTCTCCCCACTTCCCACAGACACACGGGCACCAGACAAAACCATCTCTTTTTCGGTCTGAAGTACAACACGCATGTTTTCACCCAACTGAAACGCTACTCAGCAGGGCCATTTCTGAGCAGGACAGGCCGGAGCAATGCACCAAGTATCCATCTGAGCCCCTCACACCCCGAAGATGCTCGTGCACCAGGATGCAAAGTTAGCGTCATTCATTTGCTCACCTTTGCGATAAGAACTCCTCAAACACACACACACTGCTAGACACACAAATTCCGTTATAGAACTATCAAAGCTAAGAAACCAAATTTTATAAATTGTTTTAGAGAAAAGGCAAAAAAAATTTAGAAATATCAAAACATCAATCGAGTAGATGTCACTTCCCTCATCAGCCTTATCGCCTTTGAAAGTGGTGTGCCAATCCCAACTGCCTTTCCGAATGGTGGCGGAGAGGGATTTTGAATTGTCACGGGAAATACGTTGGCTCTCTCCTTCACTGAGTCACTCCTGGGTATAAATATACACTATAAAACATAGTTTTATATGTCTTATAAAACATGCAAATGCCACACCCAACACAGAGCAATGGCAGCTCAATGTACTATGTTATCCAAGCAGTGGGAAGGCGGGGCGGGGAGCGGGGAAGAGTCCTATCCAGACCCAGGGGCGCAAACTCGTCTTCCCTCCATCACTTTCTTAACCAGATCTGCTCACTTAAGCTTCTGCCTACTGAAGGACACATCTTCCCTCATGTTGTTAACAAAAGAAAAAAGCTGTATGCAAATGCTCTCAAAACACTTAAGCAGAAAGGTCACCTGAAAAGGTAACCAGATTTCAAAAAGTCAGTTGAAGTTTAAGATGTTTATTTGTATGCTTAAGTGAAACGCGGTGCAGACCATGTAAAGCAAACAGGAGATAAAGGGAGTCTTCCCAGAAGCAGAGCCCCTCACTGCGTGACTGCTAAGGCACAAGCCACCACCCATCACTCCTGCTACCGAGCCCTCCCTCCAGTCCTCTGCTGGGCTACCCCAGGTGATGGATCTGCTGGGATGAATGGGAACATCCACGACTCCCGCTAACCCTTCCATGGAAGGAAGATTTTTTTTTCTGGTTTGAGGGTTTGGTTCTACCATCCCAGGTTGGTTAATATCTCGGAGAGTCTATGTTTTTTTAAAGTATTTAATTCAGCCCTGGCTGGTGTGGCTCAGTGGATTGAGTGCCAGCCTGTGAACCAAAGGGTCGCCAGTTTGATTCCCAGTCAGAACACATGCCTGGGTTGTGGGCCAGGTCCCCAGTAGGGGGTGTGTGAGAGGCAACCACACATTGATGTTTCTCTCCATCTCTTTCTCCCTCCCTTCCCCTCTCTAAAAAAAAATTATATCTTTAAAAAAAAAGTATTTATTTCAATCAATCCTATTGAGTCTAATCACAGCTGTCAGGTGAGTTACGCAAGTGGGAAGTATCTAACAACAAAATCTTCAGAAGTTTTCAAGTGAAACTGGGCTTAACCTGTACAGAGCGTCATCCAGCTCTGACACCCTTCAAAGTGCCCCGGAAACCCCTCTGGGCTCTTGTCAATTTCTTTTGTTTCCCTATCATTTAACTGCATCTGCTTCTCCTCAGGAAAAAGCAATTTCTCTTTCTTTGTAACCAGAATTACAACTATCATTCCCTCTTATTTTTATTACAAATGAATCATTTTGTAGTTACATAAGAGTTAAACAGATTTTTGCAGGCCAGCCAAAGGACTTAATCACCATTTATAACATTTTTCCCCCACTGTGGTAAAATGCAGTTCGAATGCCAAATACCTGACTTACAAATGAAGTTTTGGAACAAAACCTGTTTCGTAACTTGGAGACTTCTCGCAGTGAAGTGGGAGCTAGTGGATAGTAAAGAATAATTTGAACTCTGGCTTTGGCTTGTAGTTGAAATAAGTCACATGAGCTTTTTGTGATTGGGTCTTTAATCATAAAATGAGAAAAACCAAATTGACTTTACAAATAAGTGATGACTTATAAATAAAAAATAAGAAGCAGCAAAACCAGAAATTGTCCTCAGAAGTGTGCATGAATTACATTCCGTGGATGTATCTGTGCAGGAGTTCAGGGGCCAGGAGAGCCAGCAAAGGTTCCATCTGAGGTCAAGAGCGGCCCGAGGCCGAGAGAGATCTTATCTCTTTGGAACTGAGACAAATGAGGAAAAAACTGACCTAAGCCTAGGGTAGAACAGGAAAGCAGAGGAGCTAGAGGAAGAGTCCACATCCCGAAAGGGAACTCTTGTGTGATAGTAAACAGAAGGCTCTGTGATTATAAACGCAGGGACCATACCATGTATGGTGGAAGTTTCATTTCAAGTCGGTTTTGGACCAAACAGAAGGAACAGCTTTGACAGACAGCTATGCTGAGATCACCTGTTTTCCCCGGGGCCGTAACGCGCAGGCGCTGCCAGAAGAGAACTCATCTTGAGGCGCTGGCTCAGGTGTGACGGGGCCCCTGGCCAGGTACTTTAGTGGATTTCCTGTTGTTCATGCATGTGATGTGTCAGAGGCAACACAAAGCCACTGATCCCACTCTCCCTACTTCACCCTTTCTTCTAGCATGGTAATGCCCTGGGTGCTTCAGTAGAGTGGGGGCTAGAAAGCCTTTGGCCGAGAACCACCCTTCGATTACATTTTAAAATGTAAGTTTTTCCCTCTGAATCTAAGTTCTTCACATGTATAAATCAGGCTATTAAATAATCAATGTTCATCTCATAGGGTTTCTATGAGAATGTAAAAGTGTTTTTGAAAACTGTAAAGGGCTGTGCATTTTTAGTGGAAGAATTATTATTGCTTCATTGAGTGACGAGAACATTACAAAGATACAGAATGCCGCTTCCTAGTTTGAAAGCCAAAGTTACGTTTTAAAATGGCAGCCAAGACCTCTGTATCGTGGAAGAAAGAGCCTGGGTACGTCTGAATTTGAAAGCTGACTATACCAGCTACTAACTTTGAGAACCTGGGTCAAGTTCCTTACACTCTTAGGGTCTCTAAGTCTTGGTTGTTCTTAGAGTTAAATCTGTTTGAGATGCAAAGTGATGCAATCTTCTAAGACAGTAACATTACACTACTAGTCAAAACTTAAAAACCCTCACCTTTAACCAGCAATGGTACCAGGCCTTTATCCTTTGGACCTACTTGAACAATGTGTCAAGATAAATGTACGGATGAAATTGCTCACTGCACCACTGTTTGCAACGGTGAAAACTGGAAACAGTCTAAACTCTCAAGGGGAAAATGAAATTCTGCCATGTCCGTACACAGGGTCTTCTGTACAACAACAGAAAAGAACGGGCCGGATCAGGATCATTGCTACAGAGAGAAGTCCAGAGTACATCTTTATGTGTAAAAGAAACTACATCTTTATGCGTAAATGAAACTAGCTGCAGAGCAGCCTATGTAGGAGGGGTCCATTTCATTAAAAGTGCAAGGGCACTAACACACACACACACACACACACCCCGCTAGAACAGACAAGGTAATTTCTAGAAGGACGTAAGACAATGCCAACATGGCTTCCCGCTGGAGAGCTGGACAGGCTCATTTGGAAGAGGGTGGAGAAGCCCTTCCCATTTTATGCAACTTTCACTACAAATGTATCTTCTATTGAATACATAGGATTTTAATAACACACACAGTTTCTAGCACAAGGACTAATCATGAACCGAAGGTCATTATGATTAATATTTAATAATTATTCAGAAACATAACTGTTGTTTGTTGGACCAAAGCTATCTCTGAACCCAAAGTACCGGGACTAGCTCCATTACGAAGACACAAAAGAGAAGAAATACAACTCGTCTCAATCATGCTCAAACTCAGGGAGGGAAGTCATCGGAGTTCATGTGATCAGAAGGGTCAAACAATGACACCCTACTCTGGTTTGGGGCTCACGGAACTGAACGCCTGTAAGGTATAAGGAAATGACCATGCTTCAAAGACAAAAAATAGTATCTCACCGAAAATGCTACCATATAATCATAGGACGGTCTGTTTGGATTATGGAAGTTTTATTTGTCAAGATATTACATACCAGAAGATGCTAATGACACACGATTTACCCAAAGGATGCAAAATATTTAGGTGGCTCCACATCTGACTAAGAGTGTTATGAAAACCTCACAGTAACTACTTGGAATTGGAAGTCAGAACTGCTGGCATGGCCAGAACACCGTCAGGTTAAAATCTACATGTAATGTTGACGAGGGTACACAGACCTGTTCCAGTTACCACGGTAACCAACACAGGGCTCGTCTAGCCCGAAGGAACTCGTCGTCATCCCCATCCACAGCCACAGCAGCACACACACCTCTCCGGTATTTCCAAAGGCGTTCTCACGCATGATCTCTCTTGAGTTGATCCTCCCAACAGCCCTCAGAAAAACAGGTGTGGCAGGCATCACACTCCACTTTCCAAAAGAGAACCTGAGGCACAGACAGTGCCGAGGTTCAGAGGGCTTCCTGCTACACCACATTCATAAGCTCAAATGACGTGTTCTAGAGGAACCCCTTGCTCCATCAGCTTCTTAATGCCAAACCCAACAGTAAATGGATCACCAACAAGGCCCCGCATTGCAGCCAATCAATCATCTTTTTCAGAAGAGTGATGCTCCCGATTTCACTAGGTAAAATACACGACACCAAGCCAGGGCTTCTCAAACACCAAGGGGCATTGGTGAGGTCATTAGAATGCAGATTCTGGTACAGTCCATCTGGAGTGACGGCAAGCCAGGTGGGGCAGCTACAAGAGAATTGGGCCTAAGTAATGGCCACATGAGGCACAATCACAGCAGAAGGGATAAGACAAGCAGGGAGAGGACAACCCTGGACAGAGAAATAAAGGCCCATTTTTCTGATCAAGACCGAGAAAAATGACAAATGTCGACAACAGAGGTTCTAGTTGGTAGCCAAGTTTAATTCTGGCTTATTTTGGACGCAAACTGTTGGGGGCGCAGAAAGACAACTGGGGCGACCTTAAGTCTCTTTACTGCGATGTGTATGTGGATGGAGTGCCTTGCCCAGTGATCTGGGCGGGCTCAGCTGTTTCACCCAAGGGGTCTCCGTACTGGAAGGGGGTGTAGGAAGATGCTGGAAGTCTTCCTCACACCGGGAACAAAGGCAGTCTGGGAGTGCCCTGCCATCGTTCCTCAATCTATTCTAACATGAAACAGTTCTTCTCAAACAGCTTGATGCTTTGCCTAAAGTGATGGCCTCATTTCTGACCACTGGAACTAAGCTGACTTATTACTATTTAGGGCTACGGCCAGAGAATCAAGAGCTTCTCTAAATGCACCAGAGAAACTGACAAAGAACTGTGCTTGAGGCATCTTCTGTCTCAGGGCTATTAAAGACACATGGTAGAAAGACATCAACCAGGGTTTGTCTGTAGGAGTATTTTCCCCCCCGAAAGGACTATTGAGAATGTGGTGTGTTGTGTTTTTTTAACATCTCACTATGTGAAACACTTTCTTTACCTCTCTGAAGATACTGTTAAACCATTACAGAGAAAACCGAGGGTCAAAAATATTAAAGTATAACTAATCCAAATCGCATGACTGAAATTCAATCTCAGACCAGTATTTCGCTGAAAATAAGGCTTTTCCACTACCTCAAGATGCCTCTAGGGCATTGCCAAGTCCTGCCAACTTATAGGGCCACTAGCAGCTCCTGAGAGAAAACGCTGTCTCGGGGTCCCCAAGAAAAAGAGCCCCTGAATCCAGTGTTTCCAGAGAGAGTCTGAAAGGTACAACCAGCATCAGACAGTGTCGGAGACACATTCCCCGAATTAAGCAGAGGGGCCATCCTCCCCATGTTAGGCAGACCCAAAAAGCAAAGTGAAGGATTGGTCTTCGTGGTCACGTGACATTTAGACTCTTTCAAAATGATGTCATTGTGACATGACAGCGAAACTTGTATCTCTAATCAAAGAATCGGGTACTTTTCAGGAACTAAAAAGAATGGTCATAAATAAAGAAATAGAATCTAATCTATAAATATATATAATCTAATAAATATATGATCTAATAAATATATATCTAATATATAAATAAATATAACTTAATTTGTCTCCCCTTCTGAGACAAATTAAATTTTCTTGTTTTTCTTCAAGTTCATGAACTTTCTGCCATTAAACTCTCCTTCAATAAGAACATGAACAAATATCTTCACTTAATCACCTATAAACATTTTATATGTTGCAAAGAACTGTACAAAAATAAAGTATTATGATTATTATTCCCCTTAAGCACAAACTGCAAGGCATTAGAAGCCATTTTTTCAAAGACATAACGTTATACATTTGGGAAGAGTATGGACTATACCACTAAATATACATTTCATAAGAACCTTGTAGGTATTAGTATGCTTTTCATCACACCATGAAAAAAAATCCACAAGTAACAATTACTGTTCTTTTACAATGAAAATGTACTGTTTTCCTATTGAATTTATACTATTAAGAGGGTAGAAATAGAGATGGACTCACAGATAGACAGCAGGCTGATAGCTCTGGGAGCGGGCACTGGGGGTGTGGAGGGGCTCACGAACAGGGACAACAGTGTGGTGACTGTTGGGGGAGGGGGAGGGAGGAGAGGGTGTGAGGGGATAATTGGTGAGGGAAAAAATAAAATAAAAAAATTGGCAGATGAAGTCCCCTCCCCCAGATGTGCAACAACAAGAAGAATAAAAGCTAGATAACTGTAGGAAGACACGACAGCATATGTACCACAGCACCCCTGAGACCCTGAATTCAGGAGGCTCGCCTGCTGCTAGCTGTGGGTTAGGCTGTGAAAGCAGACATGGCTGTACCAGCGGGGTGAGCGATGGTGCCATCAGGGCTGTGGGAAAACGAATCTCACTCCCCTCACTGATTTCATGCCCCATGTGCCTTTGGCAACAGGTCTACGAGTATGTGGGAAGAGAACTGTGGGTATAAAACACAGTTTATCTTTTACGGTCTGGGATAAATGCTAGTCAGTTACATCCTCTTTGTCATACAGACTTCATCTTCCTACATATATATTTCAAGAGAGACCTCTTTTCCAAGTTCATCCATAAAAATTATCATTCCACAGAACCTTCCCCACTTCTCCCCACACTTACAAGTCCTGTATCCTGAAGTGTCAATGGCCTTGACTGAGAGAGAGAGAGGCTTCTTAAATTTTTGAGTTCCTATTTCAGATAATTAAGTATAATTAAGAGTATACAACATAAAACTAGAGAGGTTTTCCATAAGCAGAAATATTTGTCCAAAAAATTCTAGAAAGCCCTCGGATACGTTATTGGCTAACCCAAGAACCAGCCAAGACATTCAGTTAGTCCCCTGCAAAGGCTGAAGGGAACGCAATGAATACACTAGACACTCATGAAGTTGTGAGTCCGTATTGCAGCAGTCCCAGCCCTTTGCACACACCACGGTCACCTCAGTAACAAATAAATAACAAATCACAGACACAGGGCCCTGGCCCCACAGGTGGCGATTTAACTCACATTTTAACAGGGTGTGGCATTAGCATTTTAAAAATTGCTCCGCAGATGATTCCAGTATGCAGCTAGGGGGGAGAACCAATCACTTATACTTTGTAAAATTAATGCTGATCGATTTATAAGAGCAACCAACTGCCACTCAAAATGTTCAACATTAAAAAAATATTGCTTGAAATGAAGAATGTTGCTGTGTATCCAAAAAATAGACCTGTTACTTCACGTTAGAGAGGCTTTGTATTATTTGGATGGTCTTCGCTTTTCTTTGTTACAATGAAAAGAGGTTTCATCTGTAGCACTTTTGAGGCCATGAGGGTGGGGACCAGGGCGCAGCTAAGAGAAGCCCTTAATAAGACATCAGTTTGAAAGACAACAGGGCCGAATTTATGTGGAACAATGCTGTGGAAATAGAAACGAGTTGCCACACAGCCTCCATTACTTATAGATCATTTACATAAAGGTTAGGATATAGCTAATTTGTCTAATGAGTGTGACTCTCAAGAAAAAACATATCCCCAACCCCTGTCAAACTCTAAAAAGTGAAGCCCAAGCGTCTCTATTAACAGAGCAAGTTTCCTCAACTTTTATGCCAAAATGGAAAAAAAAAAAAAAAAGCACAAGACAGAAGAGAAAAAAATTCTGATTGCATTTTAAGCATCTTAAAATGTTCCAATTCTAGGATCAGACAGCCACCAGATCCCAGGCCTGCTCTCCCCCCTCACATCCCAGCCAAGTAAGAATTACAAGAAGCTTTGGTACTAAACAGGCCCCTCAAGATGTGATAGGCCTGTCGCTGGGCCATAATATTTCATTGCAAACTATTTTGGCTCAACTAAAACTGCAAGATGGGCGAGTTTACAGTCAACAATCTACGTGTGACTGCAGCTTTGTCTCAGAAACAGGGTCAGATGACTGAGCCTACCCAATGTGGTCGACCAACTCACAAGTTGTCTGAAGTCCCCGTGAACATTTAATACTTCACACATCTCAAAACTCAAAACTCTGCCGCTCAAAAGGAAAAAACAAAACAAAACACCATCACTTAGGTCAGTCAAATTAAGAAAATTCTGTTCCCACATACTGTGAGGCAAATGAATGAGACAGAAGTTTTATGGTGGCTTCCATAAAGCCAAAAATTGAGATCAGTCACCACAAAGACCCGGCAAGTTGTTTGGCTTAGATGGTAAGTTGTTGTTTTTAAATAGTGCACTGAGGGTTCGCTCTGCTTTCCCTACAAATGCTAAGTTTCTGACACCAACAGGCTCCACCCCCTGCTGTTCGGGG